>JAPWLS010001479.1:0-47762 GCA_028551675.1 Tineola bisselliella
CAAATGAATGGACATATTTTCGATATGTTGTTCCAATCTTGTTTATCACAAAAAGAAACCGTTTTTTGGATCACTTGGTCACTGGAGATGAAAAGTGAATATTGTATAAACATGTGGTTAGAAAAAGGTCCACCGGTGGTCTAATCCATTTATCACTAAACTTATTATTTAAAAACTCACGCACAGAACGTTCATAGTGGACAGGACCTACGAGCCTACACAACGAATTTAAAAATTGGGAGTCGGCATACCTACGTCTAACCTCCTCTACGTTTTCACCATTTATAAAATAAAAAACATGAAGTAGACGTAAATTATCTATTCGAATACATTTTACTTTTTTATATTAGACTAACATATAGTCACAGTCCGCCTGATGTGCTAGAGTGTGGGATGAACGGAGACAACTATGTGCACAAACAAATGTTGTTGTTGCCTTTACTATGCCGGCCTCAGATGAATATGATCTGTCCAAATTGACAGGGCACAGTCCTCTCAATATCCTAGCTACTTCCAAGCTGATCCCGAAATGCGACTAGGTCACTTCACGGGTACTCAGTTAGAAAATGGTGGCACTACTCCGGGACGGCATACTAAGCTAATAGCCATCATCACTCTACCTACCACTCTTTGTATGCCTATATTATACTATATGCATTGAGCGATCAAAATACATATAACAAAGTTACATTGCCCCTCAACCACTAGGCCACTGCTCTAGACGGACGTCCAAACACTGGAAATAACAAATTAAAAATGATGCCAAATTAATTTTAAAAAATTTACATGAAGTGCCGCCTCCCAGCGCACGGTGGGGTTTGGTACGATTTTCATGGACATAGGGATTTTAATTTTTAGGTGTCTTTTTCCCATTTTAAGGCAAAGACTTTTTATTGGACTATTTATGATAATAATACTTTATTTAAATATTTATGTATTACGCAAACAAAATAATTCACCGCAAGTTAAACTAATATCCTTACAAGAGTAGAATAGAACAATTTATTTATGATTTTTGACGTACTAGAACTTTTAGTTACTCACTTCGTTAAATAAGATAATAGTTTATAAATTGTGTTGGTACATGGTGGTCATGTCACTACATATACCGGGTGATTCAGTTGGCGGTTCGGAACCGAAAATAGAGTATTTAGGAATATTAATCCACTCGACTGCTATAACATTACTATAGCAAACTTAAGTCATTTTGAATTTACAAGACGTAAAAGGTGTCCCGCGTTTTAACGTAAACCATGGAAACGAGAGTTGGTCGTATTGTAAATAAATTCATTCACATGCGTATCCACGAACTGCGCGAACGTTAGTGTGCGTGCATACTTTGTATGATTTGATATTTAAAAAAAATAAAAAAAAACGTTTTCTGCATTTTCTATAGCGCGCTGCTTCATAGGAAATGGTAGGATTCTAAATTAACACACGTGAACACCAGTTGTCTACTTACTTTACCATAACAAAACCCTACTCCCTGGACCACAGAGCGATCACCCACAGACTTCGACCACAGACATACATTACATTTTCTTCCATAAATATTGAGTTGTATGTTTTAAACATTTTATTAACATAAAAAAATTATTAAAAAAAATAATAATTATCTAATAATATTGAAAATGTCCACTGCCTTTTGTAGCACAAATTCGAACGTGATCTTAAATTATTTTTTAATCTACGTAATGTGTCTCTATCACTTTTAAAATTTACAAATGCTTCACTAATTCGTTACTTCAAACTAAAAAATTAAAATCCCTGCTGTATTACATTAAAAAGTATATTTATAATGTTATATTGCTCCATGTGTTTCATCGTATCCCACTCAACTCCATGGCATAGTGGCCACAATCTCAGGATTTTGATAAAAAAAAAAAAGATTATACGGGGATGGACTTTACTAACGATACCTAATACACCATCTTCGGCTCCAAAGCGCCAACCGAATCACCCTGGGTACATAGTATATTCTGTATCCAATATCCTGATTTTTTAGATAATAATAAGAGGAAGATAAAATGAACGGTTCTTTTGTTCTAAAAATCAAAATGATTTTTATATTACATTCGACCCTTGATAGATAATAATATCGATACAGACCACTTCAAGCTGCAACTGCATAGTGAACTACAGTCTTCTATGTACACGGACCGCTCGAGCAGTCACGACTACTTCGGGCGGTAGGCAGCACGGTAAAATTTCATCGTGCGGTCGTGCAGTCGTCAGGTATACACTGACTGCTTGAGCAGCCGACAGCTTTCGCGCAGTTACCTCCGCCCGCACACTTCATTTCACATCTTGCTTGTTCATTTGTTTTGTTATGACTTGTTAGCGGTCGATACCGACTGCTTCAAGGAGCTGAATCTGACTGCTCGAGCAGTCCGTGTATGACCGGCCTAATGCGATTTTCATAGACATAGGGATTTTAATTTTTAGGTGTCTTTTTTTTTGTTGGACAATGGTTATATTTATGGTAATAATGCTTCATTTAAATATTTATGTATTACACAAACAAAATAATTAACCTCAAGTTAAACTGTAATATCTTTACAAGAGTTATAGAACAATTTAGTTGTGATTTTTGACGTACCAGAGTGGTTACTCAAGCGCACGAACTTCGGACGAAAATACGAGCGTTTCCTACTCAGGACACTTACGGGCATGGGCGTAGCTCTGACCTGTAACCTAACAAACCTAAAAAACTTAATTATCTGTTTTGAATAATTCGAATTATACATACAGATACAGAGTACTATTGAGTGCGGGTGTAACCTTTTTGTATGAAAAAATTAACCGGGGTAAGACCGCGGGTATTTGCTAGTTACATATTATTTTAGACTGCTGCTCCACCCTGAGCCCATGGCTGGCTACGCTCATGCTTACGGGCCCGTAATCATTCACGAAGTTAAGGATTTAACAGCAAGGTCACGACGGATAGACTGCTTAACTTATTTTACGGACATTTGACAGGACTTTTTACGGGGTTGTATGTGAAAATTCATACTCAGCTAAAGAGGTGACGCCGGCCGTATCACGAAACTTCGGATACGCCTGAGTAGCCCCCCTGAACTCATAATTATTCACTTCGTAGAATAAGGTAATAGTTTATAAATTCTAAAAGTTCTAGAACATGTAACGCAATATTTATGAAATAAAATGCCAAAAACGTTTTTTATTCTTTATTAAATATCAAATCATACAAAGTGTGCACGCACACTGACTGCGCGCGGTTCGTAGAGTCACGTGTGAATAATCTTGTTTACAATACTACCAACTCTCGACTCCATGGTTTACGTTGAAACGCGGGACACCTTTTACGTCTTGTAAATTCAAAATGACTTAAGTTTGCTATAGTAATGTTGTACCAATGGAGTGGATTAATATTCCTAAATACCCCATTTTCAGCTCCCAACCGCCAACTGAATCACCCGGTATAAAGTAGTTTTTAGTTGAAACAATTTTTGAATAATAACCACTAGCTATGCATATGGGTAGGCGTGCACACTGACATACTTTTGCGAGGATTGTGTCATGTATTTAAAATCCGCATGGACAGTTTGCAAACGCTCGCAAAATGCTGTGTGTATTGGGCATTAAGATAGCACAACGCCATCTAGTGGTTTTAACTGTAAGCTGATATCAATAACATCATAATATGGCATCATTTGGTGACTCATGTATTTAAAACAAATAAAAAATCTAATTTTGTATTATTTTTAGTAAGTAGTTTTACTGTACTCACCAAGTTTTCAAAAAAAAGTCAGTGCCTACGATGCTCCAACTGTTTCGCGAAAACTGCTCCGATTTATAGTAATCGCTATATTGACAATTCAACGCGACCGGGGTGTAATGCGTAGTACTTTTATATAAGGATTACTGACCATTTACTTGGATCGAACCCACCGCTCTGTAATACTGGCGCAAAGCCCCCGCCTCCGCCGGACACCGAGTGAAAAGTGAACCTCTCTGAACGAGCTCCTCGATTGAAATAAATTTGACAGTGTTGACAGGTCATAAACTTCTTTATTAGTATTATCCATCAGAAATACTCTATGGATTTTTAGTAATAAAAGAATTGAGTCGCATTCCCAACTTTAACATCTATATGTATAAGTATTGCGTTGCCATAGTTTTCTTCTAAGCTGAATTTATCAAAAATCTAGGTCTCATCCAAGTAGATAACTAAGAAAACCCATACGAGAAAATAGAATAGAGCATTAAAAATAGCCATGAACGTGTTGATCACAATATATTTTGGAGTCCATAGGTGGACCGCTGGTCAAAATAAATAAAACGAAATAGTATTTATGTAATATTTTAATTATGACTGCTATAATAAACTTAGCAGAGTAAAACTTACGCAAACACGTAGTCTACAACAAATAAGTCAATTGCAATACAAATAACAAGCAATTCACTTAATATTTATTATTAATACAATATATATAAAATCATGTCAATGAAATATAAAACTAATTTTATGTTGCAGTGGATAACAGTCAGACTAATAATTCATAAATTTAACTAAAACCGTCAAACTATTTTAAAATTGTATGTAATATCATTTAACAATAACCCTTATTATAATATAAACGACCCTATTAGTGAACAAAACTAGATATCTATTGCTGATTCAAATTACGCCTTTAGGAAGGCGATATTTCATAGCATTTGGACATTATTTTGCTACTATTTTAAACTATCTTAGTACAACATATAGAAATCTATAACATGTGTGGTGAGAGATCATCACCCAAAGTCAATTCATTATCAAGGTCCATAAGGAAGCCTAATGTTAATTACTTATAATTAATGATTAAGACAATTTGCTTTCTACTGCTAGAGCGCTCGTAAAAGCTATGTTACTTTTTAATTATCACAGCACTTTCAAAAAAGAATTAAGTAGGAGTCAACCAAGCGCAATACTCGAAAGATTCGTTTGTCATCTTATCATATATTCGATCATCAACAACGGCAGTCGTAAAATATACTACAATTAATATATCAATAAAAGAATTATACACGAGATGTCGCGAATCGCGAAAGTTATTGGATCATTTAACGACGTTGCCGGTGTCTCCTGCGGCTGGATCGCCCACGAGCAGCATTCGGCACTCCCCCATTCACTAGGGGCTCGTTTAGCGATTGCAACATGCGTGGCGTTAGGTTCAGCCAGGGATTGCGTACTTCCTCGACAGACAGGGCGGGAGCAGTGCGCAGAGGTGCGACACGGTTGGAAACTGGCGGAGCTGTGCCAGGTGCACTCCCTACCCGTCTCACCGGCATAGAAGGCGCTTCCAATAGAGATTCAATGTCGGCCTGTATGTCTGTTCGCATGTTGCGCCCAAGCGTCGTAAATGCGCGTGTAAGTCTTTCGACGTCCTCCTGCAAACCCTGTATAAGCGGCTCTAAAGTGCCTTCGCCCGGGTTAGCGACACGAAGTACAGCCCGCGGAGGTCCAGAGCCAGCGCCGTTGTCTCTGCGCACAGCAACTCGCACATTCACCGTAGGAGTCGACGTCATCGCGCGAGCATCGTTACCTCTTACCAAGAGACAGTTATTTCTTCTTTTCAAAGTACCCTCGCAGCTTTTCACAGAAACCACCTGAATATTTGTGAAGTTTAATTTAATTATTAAAGATGCAATTTATTTATTAGTGCTAAATAACAGTACATGGTTACAATTGAAATATAAGAGAAATTGGTGACTCCCTCATAACCAGTAACAACATGCATTTTACACTAAACTTATTGCACAATTTAAATACTTTCAATAATTGATATAAGACAAGAAAAACATTTTTAATATAGCTTAGCTGAACAGCAACTTTTTTGGTCAAATTGTATTGAAGGATGAGAGAGAGAGAGAAGATAGACATAGATATTGTTAGGTGTGTATTGGAAAATAAAACAATGTGAACAATAGTTTAGTACCTGGTGTCGCAATTCTGACCTCGCACAACAAATTTGACATATAAATCTTATTATTTATCAATTTATACATTGAAAAGTATATTATGTTACAGACTGCAGTGTTCATACCCTGTGTGTATTACCTGATTATAAAAGAGAAGCCTTTCAGTGTACAAGAGTAATAATTTATCAATTCGGTATTGGTATGAGAGATGCAATAATCTTTATTAAAGACTCTTTGTCTTTTTATGTATAAATCATTGTGGGTTTCTGCAGACACTACAATATTCAAATTTAGTAAACCTCATGTGGTTATGCAGTACAAAGTCCAAATATCTAAATGCTTTGTTAAAAATTTTATCAATGTGAAGGTTAAAGCAAAGCCTGTTATTAAAAAAGGGTGCTAAAATGACAAATTTTGACAGTAATTCTTAAAATATGACATTTTTTACTTACAGCATCACTGAAATAGGCTTCGCGGTCTATTCCAGCCAGCGTGATAGTGTAACAGTAATCCTGACACATCCAAGCAGTTGCAGCCATCGCCATCCAAGCACATATTAATTTCCCTGCCACAAAAAGAAAATAATTAAAAGATAATGCAATCAACTGTTAATTTAAGCCAACATATTGAAAGAGTTGCAGCCTTGTGAGTTCGCACACTCCACCATTAGGCTACAGTCACACCTTCAAATTAGTTAACTGGTTTGCAAATACCCTCAGGGAGCATGACAATTACATGATATTTTAATGAGCACAGCATGTAAATAAAGCATGAAATAATGAAAAGAGTACTCACTCTCAATTTCAATAACAATAAAAAATTGTCCCAAGTCAGCAACTCTCAGAGCAATCACAGTCCTAGCTGGAACAGTTGCTATTTGCCATGCTTGCAGGTATTGGCCATTTTCAGATTTGCCCTACAAATGGTTAACATTATTTCTTAAACATAGAGCCGATAGAACTTAATAAAAAAAAAACAAAATAAATTTGAATTCCCAAGTTTCCTAGAAAGAGATGAAGTGTAGCACATGTACTCACCTCAACCAAATCACTAGAGTGAAAGTAGCGCAAATGGTTAAGTAAACGACCTGAAGGCAGACGGACAGGGTCACCCTCTTTGCAGCAGAGGCATCGAAACAATCCTTTGCATGGCATTGGAGCACGATTTATCAGAGCCTGCTAAAATGAAGATTAAATGGGTTGATAAACATTATTACTATTATTGATTACAACTGCCAATGATTAAATATGTCCATGTTAATTTTATATTACTTGACTTATGTCAAACCGAATTCTAGCTGATGGTAAAAATAATAAGATTATACATTAGGTGCTCAATTAGAAATATTTATACCTGTTCAGGTAAAGTTGGAGAAGCTGAGTCCTGACTCACAGACTCAGGTCTTGCTGAACTTGTTACTGAACTTGAAGCAGGACTTCCTTCAGGTTCTTTAGCCACTGTACTGCCTGCTCTCTGTTAACAATTACTATGATGTTAATTGACAAAATCTAATGATATTTCAGTTCAGTTGTTAAGTTGCAGTCCTACTTGGTGCAATGACAAAAGAAAGTTAATAAAAACCCAAAACTGCCTCATGAGTACATTAACATCAGCCTAATTATAAAAATTCTCAAAGATTTACTTACAGAGGCTTGAAATTTCCTGACATTGGCAATTAGTTCTTCCATTGCATAATTTCTAGTCCCAAAAAACATGGATCGGCAAACTGGACAGAGGTTAAGACGTGCCTTACAACTGCCACAAACATGATGCCCTTCATTGCATTGAAATATTTGCCCACTTGGAATTTCATAGCAGACAGGGCACTGAAGTAAATCATCCAAGTCTGGCAATACATCAGCCTACAATCAAATAAAATGTTTAAAATATAGTGATCATATAATATATAGTAATAAATTTTAAGTTGTAGCCATCTAAGGAAATTATTCTAAGTGGCAACCATCACGACCAATCTTATACTTAAAAATATATTATCCTAATGTCACCCTGCGTCTTGAAAATAACTATAATCGTGCTTGAAATCAAAATTTCACATATTCATAATTTCACTAAATGTTATCCGGATGATTGAATTCTTAAGCATACTTGACAATAGAGAAAACTACGTATATAAAAAAGCCAAATAATAACACGCTACCCTCATCACAAAGAACATAAGGAGTACAAACGTTAGTTGTAAATTTTGTTAAATGCAATATCAAAAATAATTAATGATGTAATAATCTATGTATTTTTTACGAAACACGGCAAATATCAACCAGACAAGGTCGGATAAATTCAGAAGAACACGTAGCTAAATCAATAGTATAAAACTGAATTAGTATTTAATACATACTATTTTTTCCCTGCAGTCTGCCATTTTGGAAGTGCCAGACGTATATTCTAAATAATTTGTTAAAGTCTTATAAAATTGTAAGCTAGTCACTGCCGTTAAAGAAAGAACAGCCACCACCTCGCGGCCATAAAACAATGAAATTCGACGATTCGAAGATACCAATGGATACCAAATACCAATGACTAGTCCGATGATTCGAAACAGATTGACAACTCAGATGCACTTTATGTACTATGGTCCGTAAAAGTTTTCAACGTATGCCATAGACAATATATCCGTCGAACATTGACTTTAAATACAAAGAATAAAGCCGCGTCTCCTGCTTCTCTGTCTTCCAAACATTAGACAAAAACATCGAAACATTGGGGCGTGGCCGTATACATTTTTGTATTCATAGACAATGTTTTTTGTTTTCCGTGGTCGACGGAAAACAAAAACATTGTGTAGGCCACGCCCCAATGTTTGATGTTTTTGTCTAATGTTTGGAAGACACAGGAGCAGGAGACGTGAACATTGACTTTAAATACAAAGAATAATATGAAGGCTAAACCAACGCGATATCTTGCGGCAACTAGAACAGCGTTTGCACGCGTGATTCGGAAGATGCTGACAGTATGTTTTTGACCGCGGTACGCTAATAATTTATTTTGTGTTTTATATTGTTAACATATAATATATTTTATTACTAAAATGATTATGTTTTATAGTAATAAATAAATTTACATCCATTTTGTTTATTTTATTTCTTGAAAATCCTTGTGTTTCTTTTAATTTATCGATATTGATGTATTTTTACCTACTGAGAAAAATTACATAATCCAATAATTAATGTAGTATTAGAATTATACAAATAATACGACACTATTTTTAAGCAATGGCTATCATATCTATTAGTCTACTGAAAAACAAGATATGAAATTAACCTATATAGCAGCGCCAACTACTTTTATCGAACGAATGCAATGCAATAGACTAATTTATAATTATTATTTATACAGGCATTGGTATTAAATGCCGCAGGCCGTAGATTTTGAAACCATTGACAAAATTATTTTGTTCTAATTTACGGTTGTGTACCACAGGTTTGTTCTGTAAATTTTGTTGCGTATGCTCTTGTTTTGTAAAGTCAGCAATTAAAAAAAAAACAAATCATCGATTGTTTGAAATCGCGATTTTGATTATTCACCTTGTTTACAGATGATTTATTTCATATTTTAGTTCGCTGTCTTGTTTATTGTTTGTAGTATGATTCAGATTACTACTTATTTATTAGATTAATAATTAATATTTGTTAAAAGTTAACTATGTATAAAAAAATATGTTTTTTGTTAATAACTTCTATTTATTCAAACTTAAGTGAGTCTTTGAGATTATTAATATTTGTGAATTAATTTAAATAAATAAAATTAAATATAATTATTCTAGTAAATGGAGAAAGATTACATGAACAAATATACTCATCAATTGAGGGTGCGATGGCTTGCTTTAGAAGATTAAATGGTACTCATGAGACAGGCTGCACATGTAAGTTAAATGCCTACTATTAAAATTGCATTTTTCTTTTATCAATTCACTACACCTTTCTTGTTTATTTAGCATCGAATAGTGGGAATGTAGGTGTTATACAAATGATAGAAAGTGTTGATGATGCCAATTGGATAGTATTTAACAGTACATCAGGACCGTACATGGCTGTGGTCAGCACTGTTAAATTCCAAACTATAATTCCCATATTGATAGAAAGGCCACAACATGTTGCTGGTGTATTGCTGTATGAAGATAAAAATGAGATGTAAGCATATTCATTACATTATTTCTTGCTTTATTCGTTATATGATATTAATAAATGATATTTAAATTGTTCAAAACTCATTCAAAAGGTATATATTTTAATATATATTTTTGCAGATTAGATATAGATAAAAAAAGCTTGGACATGACCAATGTCATATTATGTTTACCTGTAGCTATATAATAGGATAACAATGCCACTGTATAGCAGCTAATTTAAATTGTTTGTGATAATTTCTTTCATTTCTATTCATATGGACTTTGATGAGTAAAAACGCTTTATTGAATAAAAAAAAGAAAAACGTATAGTGTAGTGCCTCAGGACTACTTTTTTATAATGTCATGTTTATGAATAATTATAGTTATATGTTTTGATTTGGTGTGAATCTGAAACCTCCACTAGTCTTTGTGTCGAGGCTATCATGATCTGCTTGTTTTTTTATTTTAAAACAATATTTGTAGGCCAAATTTCCTATCGGAAGAGTCTAAATGCCCCAATGAGTTTTCGTCATCTACTGGAAGTCAGTGTTCTTCAGCAAAAAGTGAAGGGATGAATTGGAATCCACATGGCTCTGGTCTTTTGCAGATGAATATACCATTCCCTATATTTCTGTTGCCACCAGATTCTTCCAAAGTAGTTAAAACTATAAAAGAATGTTATGAAAGGTATCTTTATTATTATTGAATCATCTTCCACTAATAGTATTTATACAGTTTAAAACAGATACTATTTTTCAGATTTAATTACGACAGAGATAGTCATTCAGGCCGTGCACTGTGCTCTCTTCAACTGAATTCTTTTATGTTTGCTGCTGTAAATACTGATGTTTGTATGAGGAGGTACATCAACCTTTATTTAATGTTTAAATACACTCGCACCTAAGTAAAACTGAATTTAAATCTGAAAATGTTAATGTTATATATTTCTTTTATATTAACAAATCTTTAAACGAATTTTCAAATTATTTTCAGATCAGCTAATTCACTAATACGGCCATCTAGAATATGCGATCCACTGGGTGACAATAATGTTTATTACTCTCTTTTCCCACGGTCAACGGTAATTATTTTTATATTATTTTAGAATGTGCATGTACTGAGTTTACTTCACTGTTTATCAGATTTCTAGAATAATATGTATAAAACATATAAAAGTGTGTGACTGACGCTTTAAGTTTGTTTTATTAAGTTCATCATATTAATAAATTCAAACATTCTTGCAGGAGGCTAAAACTGTAAATCGTTCTATTACAATGGTTACAGCAAGGATTGACAGTGCTTCATTATTTGACAGTGAGTATGCCACAATTTATGTCTTCTCAAGACAATATAATTTTAATATTTTTGTGTGTTTTAGATATAGCACCAGGAGGTGCCACTGCAGTAGTAGGTTTGGTTACGTTTTTGACTGCTGCCACCTCACTGTCTAAGATGTTACCTTCATCAGAAGCAGCAAAATATCGTAAGTTTTTTTTATAATTACTTATCATATAAAATAATCTATTAACAATTTGCTTATTTAATTTTAGAGCACAATATCTTGTGGACGTTGTTTCATGGAGAGGCATTTGATTACATTGGTTCTCAACGTATTGCCTATGATATTAGTAAAGGTAGCTGGCCACCAAATGCTCCCATACATCCCTCACAAATTAAACTTCATGTGGAGATTGGACAAGTTGGGGGTGCTTTTAACATAACTGCTTCACCTGATTGGAACTGGTATGCATTTGTGGGAAATCTTCAGGTAAGCCCTATATTTAACTTACCCATATATGTATATTTACAAACTAGACTATGAGGTATTAAAAAAATTTAAAGGTTCTGCAATATGATTTAAATGCAAATTATGCTCAACTCTATTTTAGGGAGATGAATTTATACAAACAATGGAAAAGAACTTGAACAAAGCAATGACATTAAACAAACTTGAAACATCAAATCTTCCACCTTCCTCGTTCCATTCATTTCAACGTATACTCAAGAATGAAACTGGAAATATACAACAAATTCTGTTAACTGATTTCAAGGAAAAATTTACTAATAAATATTATCATTCTATTTTGGATGATGATACAAATATTGGTTTTATCTATCATAACATCAGTATTGACTCTAAAGGAACATGTGAGTAGAAAACTTAAAATACTGAAGGTCTGCTGCTTTTAATCGCGACTCAAAACGCAAGGGATGCACGCACACATTGCAGAGCGCCATAGACTTACCGTATTACCAACATGTTTCAATCTCATAGCTAATGTGTATTTTTTTCTAGTTATTGACACAGATGCATTGATAGCTAGTGGAAGTATGTCTGAGAGCGATATGCAGGTTAAAATAGCACGTTTTGCCACATCACTTGCTAAAACTTTATATAAACAAGTTACTAATGAAGACTATATTGGAGAAGTACAAGCTTCATCACATTTGGTAAGATTTTATTTATTATTTCTTTATAATTTAGTTTTAAGGTGAAAATGACTAGTTGTTAAGGAAAAATAATAGGGATAAATTTGTATTTCATGCAGGTGGATGAAATGATGAACTGTTACATTAAGACTCAAGAATGTAGATTGCTCATAGCTTCTGACTTTGGCGAAGGTGGCACTGATCCAGAACATTTACCAAGTGTACCACCTTATCTCTATGTAGGAGTGTCAGCGTGGTCAGCCACAGCTGCTTTGTTTACTGGGCATCTTTTAGCATTACTTACTGGTGATCATCTTAGTCTTAATCAAACTGAATGTGGAAATGCTAAGGATGAGGTTAGTAGATTTCAGCTGCTATTAAAGTATTTTTAGGTCTTCAGCAGCTGTCTACAACAGCAAGTATCTAAGTACTTTGTATTTTAGGACTTCTCGTTCTACTGGATGAAAGGATGGAATAATACTGGTGTATGTGTGCGTACTACAATGAACTTTACCAAAGCAATTAGTCCAGCTTTTACTATTCCAGGTAAAATGTTATATACTTTGACCTGCGATTTGATTTTTGTTAAATATTAAAAACGACAAAATACTAGTAAATTAATAAATGTTCATAGGTTATGATTTCGCATCTGGTGAATATTCATCTTGGACAGAATCAGTTTGGCATGCAATGTGGGCGCGGATGTTTGTATCTGCCAGTGGCGGAGGATCGATACTGGCGTCAGTTATTGGTTTTATTACCACATTTTTGGCTGCAGCTGTGACATATTGGATTCAAAAGCATAGCCAATTGATATTCCCACAACCAACTCCAACCAGTGTCGCTCAAATCAATAATGATGTTACTACTGGGTAAATATGTTTCTTATAGAAGTCAAGGCTGAATCTATAAATATTATGATGCATATATTGTAGAGTATGATATAAACTCATTTCTTTTTACAGAATATTGCGAACAGTGAACTGTTAATGTGGATGCCCCGAATTTAAAATTAGTGCAAAACAACATACATTCCACACTTGGAAATAATAAGGACTAGTAACACTAGTGTTTAGAGCCTTGTTCATTGCTTCTTTCAAAAGTTTATATTAAAAATTTAATTACTCGATAAATATTAATAAACTCTTTTGTACGTAATACGTAATTGTAAGTATTGAGTGAAATAATAGTAAATTTGTAAATATTAAGTAATACTGTTATATTTATATTACTCTAATATTAGTTATAATATATTTAATTCATTGGCCGTAATTTTTATTTTTAAATAAAATTATATAGTAACATTTTGTTTTATTTTCCCACTTGCAGTGTAATATAGAAAAGCATCCTTATTGGAATAAATTATAATAAACGAGACTGTCTTTAGTTCCCGACTTAGCTGATTTTTTCGCCAAATTTGGGGTTTAGTCGAAATGAGTGATAAATTGATAGATCGATATTTCTAAAGTAATAATTGATTACACAGTGCACATCACTAAAAATGTCTTTCACATTCGTTTCTAAAGTGATACGTAGTAATGAATTTAGATTGCCGGCTGTGAAGTTTGCATTGTACTTTGGTGTTCCTTTTACATCGGTACCTTATTCAGGGTCTTGCGTAGTTAATAGAAAAATAATGGCTGATAAAACGTTAACGAAAGTTTTCCAACATGTTGATAAGAATGTAGCGACCTACAAAAAACTTTTAAAAGAGGCGGTAGCGATTCCTTCGGTCTCCAGTGACCCTAAGCATCGTCCTGACTGTGTACGCATGGTTGAATGGACTGAGAAAAAGTTAAAGGAGTTAGGAGCTACTACTGTGTTGAGAGATGTCGGTTTCCAAGAACTCGATGGTCAGAAACTAAAGTTACCGCCGGTACTCGTTGCAGAGTTGGGAAATGTATGTATTTACTTCAATAAAATAGTAAATTATTCAGTGAATGTGAGATACGGCTTACCATCGCATTTATTTTGAATATCTTAAGCTGACGTCGCAGCATAACGTAAAATGTTGATAAAAACATCTTATAATAACGTATTATTGAGCTTCGTATTATCTTTTATTTTAATAATAAGTCAGTTCAGGCCTGATTTTGGTGCTGCTCTGTTAATAAGAGTTATAATTTTATGTTAGGATAGAGCAAAGAAAACTATTTGTATATATGGGCACTTAGACGTCCAACCAGCTCTAAAAAGCGATGGGTGGCTCAGTGAACCTTTTGAATTGGAAGAGCGAGATAACAAGTTGTATGGAAGAGGCTCTACTGATGACAAAGGGCCTGTTCTTGGATGGCTGCATGCTATCAATGCCTTTAAGGCAGTGGGAGTTGAGGTAATTTAAATATATAATATCATTCAAAACACATTCTTTCGATTTTATTTGTAAATATGATTTTTTATCTTCTTTTGTTAAATGATCTCAGCCTGTCATTCTATGTTAAGTATTCTAGCAATAAAAGGAGCTGGCTTCTACATTATTGTAGTCATTATTAGTAACTTTGGACAATCAAATTTAATATAAACATGTGACTGTTTATAAAAGTAATTATTCCTATTGACAGCTACCAGTAAATCTCAAGTTTGTATTTGAATGTATGGAAGAATCCGGATCAGAGGGTCTAGACGACCTGCTAATGAAAGAATTAAAACCAGAAGGTTTCTTTAATAATGTTGATTATGTTTGTATTTCTGATAATTATTGGCTGGGTACAACTAAACCTTGCATTACCTATGGACTAAGAGGCATTAGCTACTATTTCTTGGAGGTTGAGTGTGCACAAATGGATCTACATAGTGGAGTCTTTGGAGGCACGGTCCATGAAGGTAATTTTTTTAGTATTACTTATGAAGAGCTGTTCTAACTTAAAACTTCCTTGTCGGTGTGCTATAACCTGTCTACCTGAATGTTTTAATATTATTATTAGTTCATTTACCATTAAGTTTACAGTGTATTGATTTTTGTAGCTATTAAAATTAATTACCAATACAGTCATCAATGGTGTTGTATTGAAATGAATTCATGTGATATTTTCTTATCAGCTTCTAATGTAGTTACTTTACTGTAGCTGTATGTTATATTTCAAACTGATAAGGGGGATGAGAGTACATGTTTGTTGTAACTCAATTGGTTTCATGTGATTCTGGTTATCATTTTGCAATGTGATAACTAAACATTTTCTCTCAATGACTCAACTGATGTCAAGATAATTGTTATGGAAAAAGTGTGGTCTGATATAGTTAAAATTATATATTATTAATAATAATAACAAATCAATCATGATAAGTCTTTAAATATAAATTATATATTATAAATCTGTTCTAATAAAAATATATAATGATAGGGCTAGGAAACCCGATTATAAGTTTCAATCCCAGTCTGCCATTCCTGGGTAGTACCAGCACTTTCAAGTTATTCAGTTCTTTATCACCACTACCACTTGTTCCCTTAAGCCAGCATAGCAGAGTTGATTGCTGCTTGCAGATGTCTCTATGGTAGCAGTTGGCCCTGCTCCATTATCTGTAATTTAACATGACATTGGGCGTAATGTGACCTTGCCATAAAAACTTGTCAATCAAAACATAACTTACTTATCTCTCTTGCTTAAGACAGGACATCACTTGTCTTTTGTTTGCAATTGCTTAACTAATAAATAAGTCTTTATGGCTACGATAGTACACTGTTTATTTTTAATAATTTGAATCCGAAGTAATAACAGTTTTTTATTGTGGCTGTGATGGATTTGAAATAATTTATTTATTTATTTATTCATTAGGTCCACAAACAGGGCTCTACAATTAGAGTTGGAATTAACATCGCACTAAGCATTATAACAATCAGATTGTAGGCCCTATGCACAGTGGACACAGCATGCACTAACATTACAAAAAATTTACAATTAAAGCAAAAAAGGAACAAAAATACAATCATTCATTAAATTAAAATTAAAAATTAAAAATTATATAAAACTTAAAATTAAAATTAAAATAACAATCAAATCAAATAAAAAATACAGTCATTCAAATGTCAAAATTAAATTAAATTATAGGATTACAATTATTCATGTCAAATTTTGTGTTTTTTTTATAATATATATATAATTAAAAATAAACTTGATTGTAAGTTTCAAAATGTATTTTAAATCAGTTGAATCATGTTTGTGTATAACTTGAGACTTATTGTGAACTATATTATTCTTTGTTTTTACAGCAATGTCAGATTTAATATACTTAATGAATACATTAGTGGACAAAGATGGAAAAATATTGGTGACTGATATTTACAAATCTGTAGCACCACTTACAGAGAGTGAGAAGAAGCTGTACCCACCTATTGACTTTGATTGTGAAGCTTACAGGTGTATATCTTTTGTTGCTTATCTGTGGAAAACATCCTCTTGTAGACACCACGGAACTATTGACTACTATGATGTTATTTAGATAAAAATAATGAGATGCTTGTTTATATTTTCAGGAAATCTGTTGGCGCTCATAAGTTAGCTCATAATGCAGTCAAGGAGCAAATATTGATGCATCGTTGGAGATATCCAAGTTTATCATTACATGGAATTGAAGGTTTGCAATCACCAAGACATGTGTTTGATATTCATTTTGTGATGCAAATTTCCTTCATAGCACCTCAAATGTACACAGATGTACTTTTGTAAAACATAATTGTAAAGAAATTATTAATATATATTGAATATAAAATTTTAGGGGCTGCCTTTCAACCAGGCGCAAAAACAGTAATTCCTGGTAAAGTAATAGGAAAGTTCTCCATTCGTATTGTACCACATCAAGAGCCAGAAGAAGTAGAGAAATTAGTATTTGACTATATTAACAAAAAGGTGCGCAACATGTAAATCTATATTAATTAATAACTAATGTAGCAAAACTCTCTACTTAGCATCAAGTAGATACGTAGCAAATGTCACTGTCTACCTTCTTAGATTAGGGAGTGTATGAATACATTTTTTTTAAATTGTTTTTTTTTTTTAAATAAGTGGGAGGAACGTGGTTCACCAAACAAGATGCGTATCACAGCTCAGAGTGGTCGCGCGTGGACTTCAGATCCAAAGCATCCCCATTATCAGGCAGCTGTCAGAGCAACACAACTTATTTATAAGGTAATGTCAGCTTTAACAAATATCTTTGCCATCACAATGGTACTATTCTTCAATTTTTAAACTGAAAATGCTATTTAACTACATACATATTAACATATATTTTTGTAAAGATATGTAAAAATATGCTATATGTGCAGTCAACCTATGGCAATTTTTATAGATGTTGAGTTCTCATAATAATCCCATAATAAATGTTAAGGTACCCAATAATTTTGTTTTTGTTTTGGTATATTTCAATAACAAAACATTGTTTCAGACTGTACCTGACATGTCTCGTGAGGGTGGGTCGATTCCTGTAACAATCACATTACAGGAGGCCAGCAATAAGAATGTGTTATTATTGCCAATGGGCGCTGGTGATGACATGGCGCACTCACAGAATGAGAAACTCAATGTACGCAATTATATTGAAGGGGTAAGTTTGATTGATTCATATATATGAAACAATCATTGTCCAGTTCCATTATGATTCCAATATAATAACAACTATTTTAGTGATCACTGTTATTCACGAACAAATATTTTATAATTAATTTAATGTGTTATGTTATTTCAGATTAAATTGTTTGCCGCGTACTTACATGAAGTTAGTAAGCTGCCAAAAGAAAAATAATTCCATCCGAATAAAATAAATTTTTATTGTTTTTTTTCTTCATTGAATTTGTTTGTTTTTGTATTCATGAATAATTGACTTATTGTATTATTTTATGTTCTTAGGAAATTGCATTTCAAGATTTTAAGTAATTTTAAGAAAATAAATGCATTATGTCTCTACGTAGATTTTAATAAAGGTGTTATTAACAATGTTGTGTTTCAATTTTAATAAAATGTCCCCTTGTCACAAAGGCATATTTAAAATTCTGTTTATCCATATTATATGTGACTATTGCCACCCTGAACAAAGATTCTGAGAACTTTAGCCGTTTCCAGGACCTGTTTATAACATATCGTCTCAATTATAATAAAAAAAGCATTTTCGTTATAATTAAACATTGCTTTCTAATTAAAGTAAAATAAGCTATTCATAATTATCAAATAAATATATTTTCTAATCCGAGTGACTATTAATATTAATTGCTTCTACAGAAAAATTGTGTACCTCTATATTATGTATAAATCATATTCTTGATTTTAACCTAAGCCTACATACAAAACAATGAAACAGTCTACTTTGTATCAGTACGTAAATCTCTTCGTTCTAGATTTATTAAACGTCAATTAGAACATCTATACAGAAAAGGATATAAAAAATTATCAGATTCATCAATTACATTGTAGGTTTGGTAGTGCCGAGTTTACCTGCCTTCGCATGACGTGAGATCTGCGTGCGCGCAACCCGCTACGAATTCCCCACTCACATAAAAGAGGATGGTGACCGGTATTCACTCAGTCTGTCGGTTAATCCGCAACAGCGCTATCGTGTTTAAATAACACTCGTTTATGAAGAATTTATTAATATACTTTCAATCTAATATTTGTATTCACAATAAGTTTCTATGAAAATTGAGCAGTTATTAGAAAAGTAAGTTGTTATTTCATTTACTCGGCTTTCTCTTTAACGATACTGATTGATGCATTATGAAGGATTCGCTTGTGAGGATGAAATTTTTAGTATTGACCTATTAACTTATTATTTATTTATTCATATAATACTTACCTATATACCTTTTATTTAAGATTTATAATAAACAACGAAATGAAATAATTATTCGCGGTGTACTATTAATTGGTTCAGTTTTAATCAAGAAAGAAACTCATACGAAGAACGCACGCTTTCTAATTTACTGTGACAAATTTTCGCAACACTTATATTTTATCAACGTACTTATATTTTACTTTATTATGATATTTTTTTCAGATAAATTAAGTACGTAATTAAATGTTCGTAATGTTATGGAAATATTCATAGACGTTACTCAGGGTTGTATTGCTTAAAGTACTGCTTCATTCTACCCAAAAATTAACTAATTTAATACCTCTAATGTTGCTTACTACCGTGTTTGTTTTGATTGTTTTTAGCTTCGCCGCGGCCACGACAACTATAGCTTTCGAAACGTCGATATAAATGACATAAAATCTTTTAAATTCATTGATTCATGTCCGAGAATAATCCTTAAATTTATGATGATAATTATAATTAATCCTTATCAATGTAATTATGTTTATGAATCTTACCAATAGACTTTTTATTCTGTAATTTGTTTAAAAATAATAAGTAGCTAGATATTAATATAAATCAAATCGCTTTCTTAAGTGTGTGCTAAGACATAAACAGTATAAATTTAACATTACCTATACGTATTCTCTAAGTGTATACCAAAGATAATGTAGTTGCATCCCATTGATTATGTTACAACGGTACAGTGCAATGGTTTTTCCAAGTAATGGCGAGATGCCGCTGGTAGATAGTGGGGTTTAATATATATTTTTTTAAATACGACGACAATGCACATTGTCAGCATTTGTGCGAGAAAGTTTTTACCGTTCAGCATCAAACAAAAAAGAGAAAATGAAAGTAGGTAATATCCATCCAACCATAATGCCAGCCAGATATGGATAGGGAGCAGTTGGTCCCTGTACATAACTAAATTTAAAGTTTGAAACCAACAAAAATATTATACGTCCCGTTTTATAAATTAAGAAAAAAATTATCAATACCTATGTACCAAGTTTAAATAAATATTCAAGAATTCTATATTGGAATACTCGCTAACACAATAAAAATTTTAACCAAGTTTTTATTTTAAAAACGTTGTGTATTTTTATAACATACTTGTTATTCTAGTTGCGTTTTGTTTTGAATGCTGTTTCGTTATGCAAACGTTTAGCTTGTTACTTACGACCTCGTATTTTTTGAAAAAAACATAGCCTAAATATAATTATTTGGTTTTACCTTGATTTTAATTTTAGAATTTGTAATGACATTTACTATTGTTGTTTTATTATTATTTTATTTTTATTAACTTAAATTCGTTTCAAATAGTTCATAATTCAACACGCGACAAGATAAACAATGTCAAAACCGTTTATTATATTCATTTATGCATTGAAATGAATACTGATATTATGTTTGAGTCAATCTCATAAAGTGGAACATGTGATGCAAGGTCAACTGGCAGGTCATGTTGGAAATACCATATCAATATTAAGTACTTTAATCATTGAGAAACGGCTTAACATCTGTTTAAATTCACATTAAATTTTATTTGCATTTTTTTTGCATACATTGCCTCTGTCCTGGGGCCTAGTGCCTTAGTACACACTATATATTGAAAACCCCAATTATTGTGTAAATAATGTGTTTTTTATAGAGCGTTTTAGGCGTTACCTATAGGTTCTCTTGCGATTCGCTCCATACATTTTTTTTACATTTACTAATCCAATCGACAAGGCGGCCTGAGGCGGACTGAGGCGGCCGCTTTCCAAATTTCCTTTTTTTTAAAAAAATTTTAGTTGCGAGTGTTGAATATAGCTATCTACGTAAGCTTCGCGATTCAAACCCGTATGGGATGAAACATATGTACACGATAAAATTGCAGGCTCGCGTCAATATCACACCGTCATGTTTTGGATTTCAAATGACGTCATTGTATTGTGTAATATCATCACCTCCGTTCCGTTGACCGAAAAGTTGTGTAACTATACTAAGTATACAATATACGCATCACGAGTAGGTAGATACCCGCTTTCTCTCAGTTCATTGGTCTGTTTGCTGGAAATTACTTGTGCGTCACTAACGCGGCTATTTTCAAGAAACACCCGCTTTTTATAAGCTTAACTTGGTCAATAATAAATATTGGTTATTCTTTAAGACTTCGCTCAAATATGCAAACAAAAAAGCGTAGGTCCGTTTATTATAAACAATATGTCTATATACATATATAAATTGATATTTTCACCATGTGCATCCGCATGTTACAAACTTTAAACTGAAATAATTTAAAATTATTAATTAAAGTTTTGAAGTATCTTTTGCATTTATTCCAAAATTTAAATTATATTCAAATACGCGAATGGGTGTTCCAAAGAATAATATGGATTATCCGTGTTATGAGGTCACTCAATCGTGACAGATTTCAATTGGTGTTCATGACATTTTGAGGTTGTCTGAAGTGTGGGTCGAGCGAGTCCAGTTAGCGGGTCAGAACGCGGATGATCGATCATTGATATTAGCGGTCAGAGAAAGCCACTGTGGTGAAATGCATTTATCTATTTTTAAATGTCATATTTAATTGTATCTTAATAACATAACTATGGCAGCTATTCATTTAGTTCTACGAGAATATAAAGGCTAAAACACATTATTTCACAAACATGGCGTTGTACCTGCGGGCTAAAATAAAATATGAACAATATGTAACAGTGAAATATATCTTTATTTATTCTTATGTAGGCAAAAATATTAACGGTTTTTCCCATACGCTATCTATACAAAACAATTTGTCACGCTTTTAGCACGTTAAAGATTAAATGGCATAAAAATGAAAAAATAAAATATAGCAAAAAGTCATTCGTGTAAATTTAATGCTTTACAATTTTTGCATGTTCTTCATGTTATTAAGTCTTATAGTTATGTGACTTGGATTTTTTGAATTTAAATTCCTCAATGAATATGAATAAAAATGTTAATTATACCATATTTAAATCATATTCATTCTATATTATAAAATATGTTACTTCGACAGATTATTATTCATGTATTAAAATTTGCTTTTCAGGATATAGAAATGTTGAAACTGCTAGTGTTACTAGGTTTGGTGGCGATCAATGTAAATGGACAATGTTTTTTCAAAGATGAAGCGTCAAAATTGTTGGATCCCAGCGCAAGGACATCACTCTATAGAGGGCAATTAGAATTCACATTAAATCTTTTTAATTCTATCAATAGAATGGTACCAGATGACAACATTTTCTTTTCGCCGTTCTCTGTATACCAATCTTTACTTCTGGCTTATTTTTCCTCTGCTGGTAACACTGAGCGTGCATTAAAAGATTCTTTGAGGATTGAAAATAAAATGGTTAGTGATTAAGTTCTATCTATTTATTTAGTTGTTATATAAAACTTATATAATATATTTATGTGTATTTATATGATCAATTTAATCATATGCGGAAGCCATTTGCAAGTTTTAAAGTTGTCGTATTTATTATAGATCTCAGCGATGATTTTATATAAAAATCGTTAATGAAGCAAAAATTTACAGTAGATTCTCAGCGTATACTCCACAGACTTCAATTTATGAAAATTAGTGGGCCCGCAGACCTTCTTGAAAAGGCATCTGAAGATAAAATTATTTCAAATTTAATAAGATAATTTCTAATAATAAAAATCTGTAAATTACAGGATAAAATAAATCTGATGACTGCATACAAAGTGGACAAACGTTCCCGATTGAACAATAACAACAGTGTTAGTTATGAATTTAATAGTCCAAACAAATTATTTGTCGACAATCATTTCGAGGTCCGTCAATGTATGCTCGACTACTTTGGTGAAGAAATTGAACGACTTGTAAGTGATTATTTGAATAATAAAATCATTACACCCTTAAATTTAATTTTGTTAATAGCACGAATACACTTGATATATGTAATTAATTGGTAGTACGATAAATTTTACAGAACTTCCGTGATCAACCTGGGTTAGCTCGCGAATACATTAACAACTGGGTTGCTCAGATGACAAAAAATCACATTAAAGATCTTCTTCCTGAAGATGCTTTGGGTATCGCTACAAAGATCGTTTTAGCTAATGCGGCTTACTTCAAAGGAGTATGGGCTTCTAAGTTCCCAACTGAAAGAACAAAGAAAGAAGCATTCTTTGTATCGGAGACACGACAGACATTAGTTCCTTTCATGAAGCAAAAGGGAACTTTCCATTACAGTAAGTAAATGCTATATTTAGGTACAAAAGTTGAATAAAGGATATCAATAATAAAATCATGTCATTTAGCCGAAGCTCCTTACTTAAATAGTAACATGTGAATTGTGTTATTCCAGTGGTAAGCGACGAGCTCGGAGCGCAAATCATAGAATTGCCGTACAAAGGTGAAGACATCAGTATGTACATTCTCCTGCCGCCTTATTCTATGAAGGAAGGTCTGTAAAATTAAAAGTATGTGAGCACAAGGCGTCTAGCACACATGATGAAATTATATTTCAATTTCAGGCGTTACTAATATCATAGCGAACCTAACTCCAGAGCGTCTGAGTGCAGTTGTAGAAGAAAGCTATATGGGACGTGAAGTCATAGTGGAAATTCCCAAATTCACAATCGAAAGAAGCACACCGCTGAGATCCGTTAGTATTGTTTAAAGTTCAACAATTTTAGTTGAATCATTTATAACCGAATAATAATAAAGTCGACGTTAATGATATACATAAATTATAGTCAATAAAAGTGCTTATATAGTAGACCATCCAAATTTTAATGCTAAAAAGACGGGTAAAATTACTTACCTACTGTAATGGCGATGCGTCGAATGTAATGATTGTGCAATGTAAAACTACAAAAATTAATAAAACGTTCGGTCAAATCACTGCTATCGTGATAATAAGGACTGCTGGCAATGAATATTCAGCAGAGAACAGGCTGCTTCGCCCTACGTATCGTACTCACCAGTTATATTTTCTAGTTATAAGTGGATCTCTGCGAATGAATCGATCAAGAACGCTATTAAAATATAGCAATCTACGCTATAAAGTTTTGGTTATAGGTAATCGATTCATAATACTACAGTTATTTTTTTTTAGGTACTTGAAGAGCTTGGTGCTGGTGACATATTCAACGCCACTGCTGATTTCTCCACACTTAGCGACTACCGTGGTTTATTATTTGATGATGCAGTCCACAAAGCTAAGATACAACTTGATGAAGAAGGTAAAATAAATATGTAAAAACTAGTACCCTCTGGTACGACATATAATATGTCATGCCATACACACGGTCACCGGGTCGATTCCCGACCAAAACATATATTTATTTGTAGTAATTATTAATAAACATTATGAATGTGATATTACTTTAAAATGTTAATTTCGGGTCTAGGAATTATAAGTGTGTGTTGACCTTGTCCTGATACCTGAGTCTTTGACCTTTGTTTAATCTTGTCTTTATTTAGGATAATTCTTTTCTTTAATCCCAGTTTTTGCCATCCTCAGGTACTGTGGCTGCAGCAGCAACCGCCATATTCGGTTTCCGCTCATCTCGTCCTGCCGAGCCCACACGTTTTGTAGCTAATTTTCCATTCGTATACATCATCTATGAGAGACCAACTTCGTCTATACTATTCATGGGAGTCTACCGTGATCCTAAGAAATAAAGACTAATTTTATTTAATCCGCTAAAATAGCTGTGATAAAGATAATATGGATTATTATTTCCAATTTGTTCGACTGAATAAAAACTACATTTTGTGAGACACATATTTATACATGGTTTTGTCTATGAAGAAAGAAAATATAGCTGCTATCTTTGTATTGTTATTTCAGAAACATTCTTTTAAATTCCAATTGAATAGTGTTTTGTTTTATGAACAATATTTCTGTTTTACTTCATTTGTTTCTAATTTAAGAAGTATATACTGTGTTCAGTTAAGTTTTATTCGATTACAAAAATTACTATCTTCTTACAGTTTTATTTACGTAATAAGTTTGACATAAGAATTAGTAATTTATACATAATTACTTTTGATAATCTATAAAATATATTTATTTTTAAGTTCAAATATAATATTAATTTCATGTGTGTGCTAGTAATGTGCATCGTTTTAAAATATTATAAGAAATAATTAGATAATTAAAATAAATTCTAATAAATACTTACTTATAAGTTTTTTAAATGTGTATATTCTTTTTACCCCTTAAACACCATACATCTTCAACTCATTTACTTTGATTTAAAAATAGCTTTAAAATTTAATTGGAAAAGAAAAAGTTCGTTACTATTTATAGTTGCGATTCATTTTTAATAACTCAGAGTAATAATTTTAGTCTGTTATTTTTTAAATTAACTATCACGGAAACTAATATTGTTTATTAATAATATGTTTAGAACGCAAATGAAACATTAGCAATAGTAACTTTAGCTTTTATATGACTTTTTTAAATGTTAATTACAATATTTTTTAGAAAGTTAAATAATTGAAACTACTATTGTAGTGATATCTGAAATGTATTAACTAATTTTACGCCACAATGGCGGCAAAAATTACATTAAATTGTTGCAATTATTACTATTATTTTTGGTTTATGATTTCTGTTAATCCATGGACTAATTGGATGCAGCTGGATATGCCTTATATGACATATCACACAGGATGATTGATTTATGATTTCTGCTGAACGGTGTAATTGTGATATGTCAATGGCGTAGCATGTAAATAAATAAATAAATATATAAAACATACTTTAGTCTTTTAAAATATTTAAAATGCTACTCTTATTTATTGACCATTGTTTTCTAAAAATAATATTCAAAATGTTAAGTAAGAAAAGAAGTTCTATATGATTGATTTGGGAACTCTCCGCTATCCAATTAAATCGTACCGTATCATTGAAACAACTTCATAATCTCAAAAACAATATGCGAATTAAATTAATAGGGCGTTAACAAAGAAGCCTCCACGGGTAGCAGACATCTGGCCTCGGTTTTCATTGTTTTCTGGACAGATACATACTATGAACGTTTGTTATAGTATTTTCAATGCTTTTTTTATTAGATTTACGTAACGTAGATTAAAATGCAGATAATAAGTCCGCTTTTTCCTGATAAGTACATATAAGATTTTTTAAAAATATTTAATAAGTTGTCGGAACTAAAACAATGTTAAAAAATATTACGCCACAGAACATAGATGCAAATTTTATAAATTAAACCAGTTAAAATAGCAATGCGTTTAAACAAAAAGCAAATCTCGTGGTAGCACGGCTGACCTACGTAATGCTAATTAGTTCTATTGTGGGTAGAGATGGTATCAGCGGCCGACCAAACAGTTCCGATGGATTTACTTATGTACCTGCTTTCCACTCATTGTTCCCTTCTAGGTGGTATATTTTTATGTATTGTGGTATTCCGCCGGATGCACTATTTGCAGTCAATTCTTTTAAAAGGAATCCATACTATTGCATTGTATAAATAGTTATATCTCAAAGATTGTGCATATTGTATAATAAAACTAATCAATATTGATTTAAACTATCTCGTAACCGTCTTAAAATTTAAAGAGCAACAAAATTTTATATACAAAATAATGTTGTATAAATAAATTGTGTTTAGTAGATAATAAGCCTATTAGCTGAGCGATTTAAATTGCCACATTTATTCATGTGCAAACCGAGTGTTGATGTTAAATGCACTTTCTCCTAGCGATGGCCCGTCAATCATTACTCCGTTACGTCGTCAATTTTACAATAATTCTGCACATTTACAATTATATTTTGCACTAATAACATATAATTAGCTACTCCTTGTCACTTTAAAATATTGAAACTAAGTATACTGCATTTGTTTGTTCCTACGATTGAGTACACTATCTCACATGTGAATTTGCATAAAAAAAGCTAAACAATAACAAGGAAAAGCAAATATTGTCTATTATCTAAGTGCAATATCTTTGTTAGATTTACTGCATTCTTAAGACAATGCTAAGAATAAAAATAGTCATACTAGACACCGACTAGTTACTGGTATATGCGTAAACTTAAACTTTCCATACTGTTTGCTTAACTGTTTACCATCGGACCGATAATAATTCTTTCATACAAGTGTTTGTGCTGTTGGTGAAGAGTGTCATCTATAAACACGTGGTACTCACTACAATATGATGAATGCAGCCGATGTTTATATACTCTAAACTATAATGGAGACCCTCGTTAATGGCGACACTTCACCCACGACTTTTTATCACACAAAAGTTATTTTTTTAAATTAGACTTTCCAAGTCGTTAAAAGTATGTAAATTTTGAATAAGTTTATAATCAATCATTGAATATAAGGTAAAAGACCCAGTTATTGACACTGACCCAGTTTCTGACACTTTTCACTTTAATTTTAATTAAAAAAAAAACTGTTTCTTATATAAGTTAATTAATTTTTTCAAAATTAAAATAGGTTTAATTTAGTACTGATTTTATAATAGAAATAGTTATAAAAAAAACAACTTTATACAAAAAAAATATATTTAAGGTCCTGAGTGACAGTCAAAGCGATTTTTCAGTTGTAGTCTAAATTATTGACGTAAGAGTGTCTGTATAATTGAATACGCGTTTTAACAGTCATGTAAGTATAAAAATATTATAAATTATATATTGTATCATTAATAATAACCTTTTCTTCGCTATAAAATATTAAAATATCATTAAAAACAATATTTTATTATTAAAATATGAGTGTCAATAACTAGGCTCAATTTTATTGGCATGTTGCAGTTATTGACACTCATAAGGCGCGGCCAACTCGATTTTTAGTGCAGGCGCGACCAACTAGATTTGCAGTTCGCGCGCAAAATGGGCTGCGCTGATGCGCGATGTGGGCCAAATTGGCGCCAGATTAAGAAAGGACTCCAGCTCGCGGCTGCCCTTCACCGAACAGTTGACATCTCCATAAAATGTAAAAATATTTATTTAGGTTTATAGTGATTCTTTGTCTTATAATTTTCTTTAATTACAGTAATTAATTAATGTTGAATATTTTGTAGAGTAAATAAAATATCATTTATTGTTAAAAATTAATTGTCACTTTTGTTAATTTTTGAAATAATTATTACTGTAATAATTTGTTTTTAATTGAATAATAATTTTCATTGATAATAAATACTTTTATTATTAATAATATCATTTTATTTTTATTTTTAGGGATTTAAAGAAAAAAAAGCCGCTAACGGGGAAAAAAATAAAAAATAAAAAATTTAAATTGTGTTTCTTTGAATGTTTTTATTTTTTTTATATTTATACGTCATTTTAATTAATAGTGTTAAAAAATCAATGTTTTATTTATAATAAATATTTTTTATTATTACAAATTGGAACTTGATAGTATTTAACCTAGAAAATTATTTTCAAATGAGTGTCAGAAACTAGGCCGATGTTAGTGTCAGAAACTACAACCAAATAAATTTTGAGTGTCAGAAACTGGGTCTCTAAACTTTAATTTTTAAAATATTAATTTCTATTATTAATTTGGTTAAAAAATTATTTAACGCATATAATCTGTTCAAGAAATCGCCAACTTATTTTTAAAATAAAACGTTATTGATTCACATTAAATTTTTTATAAGTTATCCTATTATAATCTTAGAATCACTCTTTAAGAAACTGGGCCCTTTACCTTATTTATTCTCCATGCTTTAACCTCAAAATATTTAAGAATGAAATACTATAGGCTCTCACATTACTTTTCAACTATATTTCATTTGAGGTCTTATTTTGGGATGATAATAAAAGCACACAAATGTTCATATAAAACCATTTTATTAGCAAAACTAATGTAGGAAAGTAAAAAATATAAGAAATTCGTTAAAATGTGATCTAACACATGTACTAAATCGCAATCATACTACATGACCAGATTACAAACACGAACAACTGATATTATTATTGGAAGACGACTAAAATGTTCACGCTGTGGTTTGTGATTATATTTTGCAATTAGTTATAGTTACTGCGAGAGTTTTAGATGCAGCATTGCGAGTGTGGTATTGTGCTCGGAATAACTCTCATAATAAAGTCTGTGAACGAGTGCACATGGTACACTTAATGTAAATACAGTAAGCAAAAATCACAGCTCCAGTTAATCAAAATACATTGTTTTTGTTTCTTTTAAGTCACCTTAATGATTACGTACTACAAAAATAAATAAACGTTTAAGTAATTTATTGTACAATATTTTTTTTGTAGATTTAAGGAAGATGTGAACCATTTTGTAATTCGTTTTATAATTACAATACTAATTGTTTCAAAACGCAAAATTTTCAATTAAATATATAATAATATAATTTTCTAACACAATCATCCAGATCCTCCTTAAAACTACATTACGATTAAATTAAATTAAAAGTTGATTTAGAAAACTTACAAACGATTACGATATAGGTACAAGTAAAATCTAATAAATCAATCAGGAACAAATGCAATAAAAATCAATTGATCAATAAGAATAATATGATAAATCATTTTCCATTCAAGTATACCTACTTATTCAAATTTCAACAAAATTATAATATATTACAAAGAATATATTAACAACCATTTATCTTCACAAAATCTTACTTTAAAAGGTAGCTGTAAATGTTTACTTACAATTAAATGGTAAATCTCTCAAAAATACTAAAACTAACAATAAATTCGCTAACATCTGCGTATTCTAATGAGATACAACTCATGAAGCTATGAAACTGTAACATTTCTTACAAAAACACAGTTCCATTATCTCTCTGATAGAAGTAATATCATAATTTAATAAAACATATTCCAATAATCGCATCGGACAGATAAAAACAGGTTTTTTAATATTTCGTTGGCGTGAAAATATTTAGATTGCAGTATTTCTAACACTTGGTGGTTTAGCGCTTGTAATTACTATTTCACCTTACCCGGTTTATAAATAATGAGTATTTAATTTTCAAATGAGTTCCTACAAAATGAAAATACTTTATAGATCAAACATATCTACTTACGAGTATAAAGTTAGAGTATTTCCAGTTAAATAGTTAAACTTAATAGTTAATCAACTAAGGCAGTGACGATTCGATATTTACCTCTAAGTAATCTTAAATTTGTTCGTTGGCAAGATGTTTATAGTTAAATTATACTTCGTTGTTTAAGTTTATTCGTTTGATCTCTGGTTACGTAAATATGAACTTACATTCTGGAAATATGTAGGTAGTCATTTATTTTGTATAGTCAAAATTCTTAGCGTTAAGTTTTGTACGAAATGACATTGCTTCTTAAGACAAGCGTGTTACAGAGTGTGACGTGCGGAGGCCGTTTTGTCGGTCTGGACTGACCTTAATGTGTGATTGCTTTTATTATTTTAGTATCTTAAGAGATAGCGTTCAAGATCGATCGAACTGCGCCGCTGCTAGTTTATTTGGTGTAATTGCAAAATTATTATTGGCCTTAAAGCAATTACGAATTGTTTCAAATTATTGTACTTTGAAATAGAACACAACAAATTGAATATCTTGAGACGCAATTGTGGCATTTTAAATATAATAAGGAAGTGATTTTGGTAATTCCACATCAATAGTTAGGTTTGATCTTGCATTTTTTTATTATTAGTAAATGATAATAAATGCATTTTGTGTTTATAAAAATGGCGACATTTGGTTACATCGGGGACCGCCCGCGCCTGACTTGCTGTGTCACGACGCAATTTATTAACACTCATGTTTCCTGTTATGGAGGTCGAACTAGAACACAAATTCATTTTACTTTTAACAAATAATGTGCTGTGTAATCTATTAATGAATGGAAAAGTTTTAAAAAACTTCAATGTCCTCTGAACAACTTCAATTATTTGTGTCAAAGATAGAAGAATATATAAAATACGGTTTAAAATCCAAATCAGATAATAAAGTACAATTACTATTTATCTAAAAAACATGATTATACCGATATAGAATCAGAGCTCATTTAATACAAAGTGCAGTGGGTGCAGCATTCATTACATGTGTAACTATTGGACAATGAAGGGCACAATTTATCAGACGAGAAAGGTAGTGTAATTTGAAAGAAAGCGTTCGAAACAGCTCTTGTTCCTACTTCGAATTTATTGCAATCTTATAACTATCACCTCTATCAACGTACGAAAGATATAATAATATTGGTAATGAAAGGCCGTTCACTAGAAGTGCCCGATATGGAGGACTAAAATAATCGCTCCATTCTAGAAGCTATGTTATTATAGGTATCCACGGTCGTCCGCAGGGAGCAAATTGTAATAACATGTCCGAACAATAAAAGCAATACTTTAAATAGTAACTATCTTCGGACAACGGTAAATGGTGAAGCAGTCCATTCAGACAAAGGAGAACGCATAATTCGGTTTATGAACGAACATGTATTATGACTATACGAATAAACACTAACATGTTTCAGGTATCTGAACTACATTCTCACGAATCAAAATTATTGTTATGAATTTCAATAAGGAAATATAATATAATATAAGACACCGCGTCGTTTGACGTTAACCTAGTTTCAATACGAGTATAGTGTCTAAGTGCTATTGTCGAAAAGAGTTCACGATCTAGTGCGGTATAAAAAATAACAACCTAAAGCTGAGGATGGTGATGTAGATACGATAGCAGCGCGGTGAAAGATGGTACTGCGTTCTCGATCTTTTGCTCTGTATTTTTTTCATTATTTTTTAGAAAGTTTAGTTGGTCGCGCTACAGGAGAAATTACGGCGGCGGCAAGCAATAATCCCCGCACTCATCAACGCTCGCCATCATCGGATACATATTACACAAAAAGATTAGATGAATGTGCAACAATTTCATTGAATATTTATTCAATACTTAGTACACCAGAGACCAAGCCATTGTTTATTTGGACTGTTGTAAAAAATATATAGAAAAATTAGTTTAAATCTAATTAAATAATTTAAAGCAATTCTGTTAAATGAGAACAAAAGTCATACTTAACAAATCATTACGAAGTAATAAAATATCTATTTGACGCTTGTGTATAAAATAATCTCAAGTTGTAAATTCTTACTCTATATAAATCTTATTTATCTAACTATTAAATACTAAAGGAATCGGTAACGGACGGAGTCGTTATTTTACGAGTATAATCTATATAAATATCTGAACCTTTTACAACTTTGACGAACAGTGGGTTTATGTTAGCACCTCACCCGAACTACGTGTGATTGTTCAGCCTTCAGTAAATATTTTATCACGGGGTCGAGCTTTATCTACATATTGAATCAAAATAACAGGCGGCACAAGAGACGATAGCCTGTTACCTTTGCTTGTTCGGTTTCAGTGTACCATTCGCTGTAGCCGTCTTTTGCGCGATATGTGTCTGATAGTGCTTCGCTAAATGAGCTTTCTGGCGGAAGCTTTTGCCACACAAAGAACACGAAAATGGTTTTTCACCAGTGTGTGTTCTTACGTGTACGTTTACTGAGTACTTGTCCTTAAAGCCTTTTGAGCAAATGGAGCAGTAATGTAGCGACCTCTCCTTTCTTACACCGTTCGATGTGGACGTGGCTGGCTGAATCGCTGTGCCCACTTGCACTTGACTCGATGGTGACGATGACTTATTCTGAACCCTTTTATACTTTTTAGTATTATTTTTTGTACTAGTCACTGGAGGGGATGTCGTAACTATCTGCAAATTATGTGGTAACTGTACTTCCCTTGCTGGGATCATTGTTACGAGATCTCCATTCAATTGATGAATATTGTATACACTGCGAGTAGGGTCCAATGGTTCTACAGTGCAAAATGGTTGCACAGATTCTCCTAATTCGTTCGTAATTATTTTTAACTTCTCATAGTCTTCTGGGTACGTAGCATCTAATTGTGATAATAAAATGTCATCTACATTTTGCGTCGATGTTGGGTTGTCACCATTAACTAAAACTGGAGATCTCGACTCTTCCCATAATATTGATATGTTAACATTATTTTGTGAATTTATGAAATCGAGACTTGTTTCTTTATTGTCTTGGTACATAGACGGTACATCCGCTTTATTATTGTTAATAATTACTTTTTTCAATTCCGTGTTCGAATCTATCTTTGTACTAGAGCCTTTTTGGACAGCGTTATAACGAATAAATGCTTTACCTTGTAACGCACTTCTTAATAACGATTCGTTTGTCTCGGTATTTTGATCTGTTAATTTCCAGTCGTTATTGTTATTATTGAATTCCACTTGGTTTTCTATAAGTTGACCGCCAATGATGGGACTAGTTGGATTATCTTTTTCGCTCTTTCCAAATTCATGATCATCATAATTATAGGTTTCTACTTTAACTAATGAATTGGAATCAAGTTCAGAACTCCGATTTTCATTTTCCCGTTCATCATAGCAGAGACTTTCAACTTTAGGTAATATAGTCGAACTGAGGGTGTCTTGGCTAAAGTCGTTGGGAAACCCGTTCATATTTAATATAGTTTCAAGGTCTAATGAAGACGGCTGTTCTATATCAGTAGGGCTTGCCATCGAAACATCCTCTTTATCCCAATATCTACTTCTATTTTGTTCATTAATGTCTTGGTTTAAAACCGTAAGTGTATATATTTGTCCATCAGTGTTATTACTAATGAGTTTATTTGATATGACCGCGTCACTGCAAGGCTGTGGACTATTGATGTCGCCATCTTGATTCCAGTAATACTTATTGAGATCTTCCAACATCGCTGATTCAAGTCGGTCTCGATCGCGATCTACATTCCATATAGAGTCAAAGCTTTGTAACGTGGTGGACGTGGTAGCAGTAGTCATGCTACTGCTGCTGCTCACCGTTTGCGATCCTGTCACATTCAGTAAACTATTATTATTTTGCTCTTTGGGTTCTTCAGAGAGCAAGGGGTTCGACCGAGAGTCTGGTGATTCCATAAAAACATTCACAGACCTCATCTGTTGTTTGTATTGGGCATCAGTTATGTCGTTAGAAGTTACGAAATCAAAGAAATCAGATTTCGACAACTCTGGTGCAGTGGCCGTCATGTCTACTAGTTTACGTTTGACTTCAAAATTAGCGGGGTTGAGTTTGCTTCCGCTTAGTATTTTTATGTAGAAAAATAATTCCTGTTTGTACTGATTACGTATAACTATAAATCTATATAAGTCGTTTACAACCAGAAATCGCTTGTACTTTATCGGCTTTCGCTAGAATTCGGTAACTTATGTTTGGCAGGACGGGGTGGAGGCTAGTCGGAAGCTTTTCGCTTCGTTGAATGAATAGGTGGACCAATGAAGTGCGTGTATTTGATCCTCCCGTTCCTTTTGCCCATTATTCACCCCGACCTGCTGTTCTGTTTATGAAGAATTCACGATGCGAAACTGGTAAGATGTATACAGACTCTATCTTGCCAAGCAGCCATTGTTTTTTTGACCGCCGATGTAAAGCTCTGAATTATCTGTAGTACAATGCACCCCGAGATCTGAAATAGAAAAATAAAATCGGTTAATTTAAATAAAAAGAAATACTTTTTTGCACTAAAATAATTGTTGAGTTTATTAAAATTGTATAATAAATATGCTTAATTAAGAAACTGCATCGTTGTAGATCCCGCACGCAATCAGGGCAGGCAGGTCACGCGCGGCTAAAGCGACTCGAAGAATTACCTCTATCGTGCCTAGTTCAGCCCGAGGCTAGTCCGAATGTACAATGAAAGCAATGCAAATAATCCTAGATTTATGTTAGCATAATATTTTATACATCATACGAATGTACTTAGTGTCTTGGGTATACTGACAAGATACATACACTTTATCAGCTAAAATGGAATTGTTTTCTTTAAGTTAGTGAATGCAGCAATGTTCCGTTTGCAAGTTTATAATCTACCTAATAAATATTTAGACACAATATGATAAGCATTTTATTACTTACTTTAATTACTAGATTTAATTAAAATACTCATGTTAAATTTTATGGAAAACAGAAGGTACTTATTTGAACTGACCAATATAGATAGTCGAAGCAGGTAATTAGTGAACGATGTGTTCTATTGTCCTGTCTGGGTCTAGTTTAGGATCTACAACGATGCCGAGCAGCTATGTACTGAGATAATCATCGTCCTTTATTTACAATCTTAACCGTACGAGTTACGAAATGTATTAATCAAAGTATTAAGTTTATACCTAAATATATTTGCTTTGCGAGGAAAAATTTACGGTATAATCAATGGGTTTATGAACGTATAGTAGTTAATAATGTTTAGTTAATTTTCTATATTTATAGTGTGTATCTATTTTTATAATGTTGTCTATATATATTTTTTGATATCATTGACTAAATTGAGTTTATTAACATGGCAACATACACGTTAAAAAGCGCAAGTCACTTATTATTTTTTTGTTTGAAATATCGAATTACACCGAATCATACAAAACTTTATACTGAGAAACTCTTAGTGATAGACATTTAGGTTAACGAGCAGCGATATTGCGCAACGAATTTGCGCTTTTATGTCTCTTAAACTAAATAACCCTTAAGGAATGAAACTAGTAAACATTAAACTGTAAGTGCGCATATTAACGGCGATGATCGTGTGCTAATAAATACTAATTTATTAAATTTTTAAATATAATTCTTAATATTGCTCTTTATCTAAAAAAATAACTTCTAAAGTATTATTCATTGTATCAAAAATATAGAATCTTATGGTAATTAATATTTTTGATTAATAATTATCATTTATAAGATGTATTTAGGTAACTCGTAAACTTAGACGAAAACAAAAGAGAGAGTGCACAGTTCTGCTTCTCTAATCTCTAAGTTTATTTGCATAATGCAGCTAACGTATGCCTTTTATAAATTTCATCAACAAATTGAGATTTTATAAATAAATTTATTATATAAAATGATAATAAAATATCTTCTTAACGAAGTCTGAGTTGTAAATCAGAAATTTATTATTTTTCTTTAAAATATATGAAGATAAAATTAAACATCTAATTACATTCTTTTTGCAGTATTATTTTCATGTATTGATAATAATTATAAAACTTTCCGTACAAGCATATATTAGTGGGTATGCACAAAAAAGCGGAAAATTTCCATTGGCCTCAATAACAACACAATTAAAATATGTACTTATCGGGGTACCATCAGCGATATCTACAAATTTGTTGTATTTATGTACTGTAAAAATAAGCAGACAATTAGCGCTAAACCGCAGCGCCATTCAAACAGCAGTTCTCGTATCGGGAATCCTTTAAATTTAAACCATAACCAATGGGTGTAAAGGTACAATACATTTTTGAGAGTTACTTGTATAATTATTAGCTGTAATGGTCTTGTAGCTTTATGATTGTATCAAGACTCGGCGGTCGCTCGCGGCAAAGATTCGAATCCAGATAGCAACCGATCACAACGAGACAATTTTAATTGGCACCATTACCATTGAAGAGCGCCCTGTGTCCACTATTACTGACAACATTGGGGGAAATCAACAGTATTAAATATTGTGTATAATCAGTTGTTTAAATATAATCTATACAAATACGTTTCATAAATACCTAAAAACTAATAAATTATTTCTTCAGCATAACCGTACATGTTCCGCATGCTAATGATCAAATTACATGACACGCTTCACCAAATACATATATAGTTTTTACCTTGACGTTCAATGCACTAGATATTATGCTGAGCAAATCTGACACTTGTACGAAAACGACGTTTATTTTGACATTGTAAAAAGATATATGAAACTATTGTATCGATTACTGAAGAGAAGGATTATAATTAAACTTAGAATATATAAACAATCTCAAGTTAGATGACATTATGAAACATTGTTAGCCGTTACCTCGTTTTATTAGCAGTTAAACAAAGTACTAAACTTGAAATAGGATAATTATATTTTATAATATAGAATCTACGCTCTAAATGCCAATTTAAAATGACCCTTTCTTGTTTGGAGATACGGATGTGAATTATAATAAACTCCAATCTTGATGACTTAAGTAGTAGCACTAAAGTTTAGTACTTAATCGTAGACATAATATAATTCTCCATAGTAGATGTGAACGTAGTGTCGCATACCAGAACACATAGAACTATAAGTACATATTTATAAGTAGTCGCTTCTCTGTATGACCTGTGACATTTCCACACTGACAGTCGCCTCTAGAGTCTTTGATCTCTCTCATACGGCTTTTGCAATTTTATGTGAGATTATTATGTCTTCACGTTTGATCTCAGTAAAAGCGAAATTATCATTGCGTATGATATCAACCCGCCGCCTCGCCGTTAGACATTGACATAAAGTTAATGTAATACTAAGTTATGGATGCTACAACATAGGAATGCGCAGATAACCATTACGTTATAAGCTTCTCGTTTCGATTGCGGCCATTTATGCGGTTATTAGAGATTCGCATTTATTAGCTACTTGTGTATATTTTGTACGTGCTTTTCAAACTGCTTATTTTTATCGTATAATTAGTAATAAATTTATAATTACGTTTATTGTAAAATATTAAGGTTTTGCTCTATTGCATAATAGTGGCGAGAGTGTTGTATAAAATATTATATGAGTAGATAGTGCTCGTGTATCAAACACAATTTGATACGCACAAGTGACTTCCTCAAGATACTTGATGTGTGGAAATATCAACATATCATATGATTGACTTTTATCTGTTACTTCCTCGATAAGAACTAAATTAATAAAGAAAACTTTAGGCGTACAATTAATTTTGAAACCAATTTGAAGTCTCGGTTACTTCGAATACCAATCGCATAGTTACTCGATTATTTCATGTTTGGACGCATGGTGTATTTGAACTCATCGTATTCGACTAATTGGCCGCTTCGTTAAGCAAACCCCGAAGCAGAAGTTACTATTTCTAGGTCATCAAAGAATATGTGCAATTCAATGCCTCTTCCAAATAGGTATAGATGATTTAATTAAACTTTAATTTAATTAAATTGTGACGTGCAGATAATTTATATCGATAGATAATTTGTAGCTAATTTATTTTGTTAACAATTGAACCATGGTGTGTAGTGTAGTGTGACGTGACAGAGCGGTGGCGTGACGCGTGACTCGTCGCCCGCGCCGAATAGCACGAACTCGTGTGCAGCTGTCTACGTACCAAATAGCGACATTAATCCTATAACATAACATAGTTCTACATATGTGAGAACCTGTGTATCCGTAGAATAACGTTATATTATTTACTAAATATCTATTTTTTGTGGTTTATTGCACCAATAAGACTTAAATGCAGCGTTTAATTGAAATACATAACACACTAAAGATATTAAAATTGTATATAAGTTTCTAAATATTTGATTAAAATTTTACACTAAATTTAAAATTATTATACTCTTAGGTCGATTTCAATAACATTATGATGAAGACTTCCGATTATTATTAAGAACGTACAGTTTCTCAGGTGAATATGTTCTTATGGTAATCAAGATATTTCGCATACAAACAATGGAAATTATCAACGACGAAGGCCTTTAGGCTCCCGAATTGAATGTTAGTTTGTTTAAGGTTTTGTGTGGTGTTTTCAATCCTTTTTAAATATAACAATACTACTTTTTCTTCAATGTCATTTTGTAACTTTCGGATGAATTGTCGTGCGTTTTTTAAGCAAAAGGTTTTCCCTTTTCAAGTGAAACAATTTGGTTTGCCTTTCAGAATAAGCCGTGATCGCTCCACATCGCAGGTGTACCGACAAAAAAGAGAAACTTTAGTTTTGCGACGGGTGAAAGAAAATCTTATTATCGACATAAGGGGCGATATTCGAGCCGGCCCAGTCTGCTCCAGTTTCAGTGCACTCCCTGTCGATTTGGATCCGGTTTGCTCTCGTTTCGTGCGAACCTTAATTCAGAGCAACTTATGGACTTTTAAATACTGTTATTTACAGTAGGATTTTTTTTGTGTGGTTAAATAATTTATATGTAAATTATAAGCTTGAATGTTAAAATTTTGTTATTTCTTAAGGATGGTACTAATTGCAATGAAAATCTCTTTAATAATTTTCAATAATTTTAGATGAGAAGAATTTTCTAAAATATACTTTAAGTGAAACTTTCCTTTTTTTGTATTTGAAAGCAAAATGTATTTCGCTGGAACCATTATAATAATGTGTAATGAAGTTAATTAAACGCGGCTTATGAAATGACTGTGCAAAAAGTTCACACAATATGTGGTTGGTAGCACATTAAATTTACAATCAATGACGTCTGCAGCACCGACGACTAGTAGAGAAAAGGTTAAATTGTCTAGCAAGTGATAGACATACACCTACAAATATATGTAGTTTGTTAGTTGTAATAACTTGACATCTTAAATAAATTATTGTGGAGCGACGACACTTAATATAAAACTCTGGTAAAGGAACGTGTTAACACATTTTATTGCATTACTCATATTAAATTAAATTGGCATCAAAGGTTTTGACAGGCGGTTACTATTGAAAAATCAAAAAATAATAATCTATGTGGTTATGAAAAGGAAAGTTGGTATGCTCGTCGTCAAATTGGTCGCGCGCCCGCATCAATTAATTTACATTCTTTTCGTCTATGATTAATTAGCGAACTCAATCATAACAAAAAAAAAACAACTCTTGTCTTTGAAAGTTTATTAGTCTCTGGTATTACAAAAAGATAATATTTGATAATAGAAATTCTTGACTGCAGTAGAAAGTCTACGAATTTACATTGAAATTTTTTTTAAATGAAAATAATTTAATTTTTTTGTTTTATAAGATAAAAGTGTAACCAATATGTGCGAGTAATTTAACTAGATAATAGACTTTCTGGTATGGACTTGCTTTGTAAACAAAGTAATTTAATTTGTATATTTAATGAATTCATTACATTTTGTTTAATGAAATAATTAAACAAAAATTAATTGCTTTATTTATAAAACTTTACGATTGCTGTTAATATTATAGTAACCGTTATTTGGTGATAGCAATTGCTAATATACCCAGAAACAAACTAATTTTTGTTTTTATTTGGAATAATTTTATGTGAATATTGAAGCTCGTCGAGAAGTAAAGATTAGTTGTTGTTAATAAGCATAACCTATAATAAATGAACATGAAGTACTTATGGCCCGTGTAATTAGATACGTGCGATATATCGTACTTTATAGTAAATTTATGAACCTGTTAAGACCGCTAGTTAGACCTCTACAACGACTTGTATGTAGGAAAGCAATTAAAATAAGTGTTCCCTTTGCATAATTATGTTTTATTAAAGGTAAGTGTGAAGATTAGTTTACGAGATGTGACGTCACGGTGATTGCGATAATGATTCAATATGTTAGTAGAATTTTTTAATAAGTCTAGTAAGAAATAAATTATTTAATTTCCTTGTAAAACGTGTGTACAGATTATTGTAACAATTTTAAATAGACAGCCACACTTTATTTATTTAAATAATCACTCTCGCGTGATAATAATTGAAATGGATAATTTTAATGAATATTTAAGTAAAACGAACTACATGTGAACTTTCTCTGAACCTTTTTGCGTTACGAAACCGGTGCATATTAAAAAGTCACTAACTAATAATTATGCTTAGCAAATGATCTCATTTGCATGGATGTAACAATTCAGAGCGTCGCTGTCTAGATTCCTATTCGTTATAACGGAATGTAGATATAAATATTGCTATTTTTACTCATACAATAAAATATTCCATGAAACACAACTAGCAAGTTATAAATTGCAGTTATCGTATTTCGACATAGCGCAGTTACGTTCATTTGCATACCTCGTGCTGGCGTGGCCATGCCGATACAGAGCTCATACGACAACGGTATTCTAACAAACTCTATAAAATTATTTGGATCTTAAAATGTATAGACGTAGGGTTTCAAATATAAACAAATAAGTGTTAATATCACGTGCTAACGATGTTTATATATCTTAGGTATGCACAGACTTTGGGATGCTCCAGATTCAGGGCATCCTTTCACCGTAGGAGGCCTTGGGCTTCGAGCGGACGCTCCAGGACAACGGCTGACCATTACCGACCGTTGTTAATGTCCTATCGCTTTAGCTTCCACGAGTGTCTCGTAAACTACAACCATTCTCACGCTAAACTCGGCTACCTTTATTTATTATGCATTGGGACATTTTGTTATTGGCACTGAATGCAATTTCAGAATTGGATGCCTTGTTTGATCAATATCTTTTGATGCTGTACCAAAATTGTGTGGGAAATCAATTAATGAGAGAATCTGAATTGGAACAGTAAAGTAGGATTTTACCAACAACATTCATTTAAATGCCATTATGCGGTTTATTATCGCATATAGTTTGATCAATTTGACAGCGGGCATCACTTATTATTTTATTAATTTTCATATGTTAATCCTTATTTCAATAAATGTGTGGTTTAAACAACATCTTCATCATACGTAAAAAAACTAATTGCAGAGATTATTTTTTCACCTATATCCTCAGGCTTTATTTAACGAGCACGTATTATTATCGACAACAACTCTTAAATTTTATAAGCCTATCGTAAAACTATATGTGTAAGAATCCGGCGACTTGTTTTATAGTTCAAGCCCATCATATCCTATTTAGTTCAGTAGCTCAAACCGGAGTGGTAAACCGCGAGTTCGGGAGGCTGTTCTCCAATTAAAAGCTCGATGCTCAATAACAGCCGAAGCCGAAATCCGGTAGATATTCTTAAGAGTCACTCGCTTGCAATTTAAATCAATAACTGAGCTCGTTATTTTTATCGATAATGGTTGTTTTAATTGGCGCTTTAAGTTTCTTCTTAATCTGCCTAGTAAATGACGTTCAATAGCAATGAATCGATTAATTTAAAACTTAATGTCAATATTACAGTTAACAAATTAACACTAACTCTTGAATATTTTTATTTAGGTTTTATTTTTGATATTAAACAAATATACAATAATTTTGTTATTGGAGAATCATATTTATTTTCTTTTACTTTAATCAACACTATGTGTCTATATACTTATTATATTTAAATAAAATAAGGAAATATCGAGCAAAATTATATAATAAAGTAAGTTGCACTCCATTAATTTATACGTAAAAAGTATAATTGTGTTCGTACGTGCCGCCCGCCCCAGGCTGCTCTTGATATGGACACAAAATTAATTGACGGCTCATTTAATGATATAATTGCCTTAAATTTTACTGCATTTTTTCTTTTTACAAAAATCATTGAGTTAAATGTAGTAGAGAGCTTACCAGAAACAATGTTACTGTTCTGAAGTTTACTCCTATGGACTAAGGTTATAAATTTATAATTTAATTTTATGAAATTTATTTATAAAAAAAATATTTGTAAATATTACAAATATATATGTAATTTTTATATATGTAGTATGATTCTTTTCTCTGTAATAGGTCTTTTCCTGCATTACGCTGTAAGAAGGAATATTGAGGTGCGTCATGGTATTCTCGCAGAGCTTTAGTTTGTCATGTCTGCTGTATGAACATTTTTGATCAATGTTACAAGGAAATTTGTTTGTGTGATCTAAAATATTGAAAAGAAGTTTCGTATCGTGAGAATAAAATTAAGTTAATAAAATTAAGCAGCTAATTACAAAACCTTGTACTAGTAATTAGAAAACAAAATTGCGCGTTAAACACAGACTACATTACAGAGATCATTAATGGATTTTCAATGTAGGATAAATTACCTTAATTAAAATGTGTTATATTCTAAAATATCATTAAGACTTCTAAAGGTTCTTCTATTTCTTTTGAACAATTTTTCACTTGGTGATGTCTGGGTTTTTTGCAAACATTTTAGCTTTATTTTAATTTTTATGTTTATGTTTATGTTCGTCACGGCCATGTAGGCTGAAAAGCTTTACAAACATGAAATAAAGGTGGTGGTGAACCTCATAAAGTCTTTTAAATGAAGTAATTGTTTATTAATTATTTAGTATTCCAATTTTTAGGTTGAACTTTTTATAATATTCGTGATTAAAGAAGTAAGGTAAGTATAAGAACATTTAATTTTTTGTTTTAATAAAATTTAACATTGGAAATTTAATTAGTAACGTAAATTGTATGGACAATTATTGTTATATATACATTAAAATAACTGCATTTTTAACAACGGCCGTGTACTGACATTGATTGTTTCCTTTTGTATTCTTTAGTAGTCATAAAAAACGAATAAGGCACATATAGTTTTATCATTACGACAGGTTTATATGCCATTAATATTTTTTCCCAACAGTATATTTATGAACAAGTTATGTGTCTATAGATAAACTGCGATAGAAAAATACGATTTGTATTTAATTAAGACGCTTTTTTTTCTTCATAACCCATGATGTTTAAACCCACTTACTTACTTATACACATTTTGACTATTAAAAAAAGGTTTTATATCAAAAAATCATCAATTTAACTAATTAGTAACGAACAATATTATTTATAGCGTAATAAAAGTTATAATCTTGAATGATTTCTTAAGAAGTAAGACATAAATTATAAAAATTATTGCACCAGTTTGTGAGTACCTATAAAATTAATCCCTTTATGTAAAAAGTAGGACGCGAAATAATTTCGAAAAGATTTCGCTTGTACGAGTATATCAATTCAGTTTTGAAAGTGCCCGAACGTGGTTAGAGCACCAGCATGCTCAAAGAAGTCCCGGATTCGCATAACCACCATCAAGTGTATTATTAAATAAATTGAAAATATCTTTCTGTTCTCCTAGTTTGAGGTCAGTTCTGACTTTTTTTTTCTCTTTGACACAATAAGAATAACAGTTTATTGAAATATTTGAACAGATAGCCAGTGACCATTAAAACTCCATGAATATTAGTCACAATGGAGTAATAACGCAGGGCTCCAGTGCATCTAGTATAGGTTGGGTAATAAAAGTCTAGCAGTATATTTAGAGCCTACTAACTAACTACGACCCATTCCTGAGCATGCAACTAGTTTGAAAGGGGAAAGCATCATGAGTTATGACTCGAGACAGACAAATAGGATTGCGATACTATTTCTGGTTCGTTATGCAGCTGAGCATCCGATGTAAAGCACTAATTTTGTAGTAATTTAATTAATAAAACAGAAGACAACACATACAGACAACACCTAGGACTAATTGTTTTTATAAATAGAATATACATACCTATAATTTAATATATAAATCAAAATATTTTTGTGATTCGACTATTTTTATTAAGTTTTTTCAACGTTTTAGTCTATTATTTGATGCGAGTGGATTTTGAATTTCCTTTTGATTATTCCAGGTCATATATATAAAGATTAGGTTCCAGATTTAGGTAGTCTCCATCCGACTTTTAAATTGTAAGTATATTTTTAATTAGGCATTCATTTATTTTTTATTTATTTAATATTAATATTTATATACCTACGCATATAAATTATAGAGATATCAAAGTAACAGTCTCATAGCAAAGCAATTTATTTACATCTCAAAATTAAATTGGTAAAAGACAAGACTTGAGAACTATACTAGTATTTATATGCATATTAAAGTTATAGCAAATGCAATGCAAAGTCTATTTGACAGATGTCTTACATATAATATCGTACCGTAACATCTGCAAATGATACATTCGTATTTGTAAAATATGATGCACGCATAAATTAGCTGTATTGCCTTACACGTGACGGGTCGCAAGGGGAGAAAAGTGACATATGATATTATGATATATCATAGAAAGGGTGATATTTGCTTTCTATTGATAATAAAATATATAAATACGTGTCTTCTAACAATTAATATATAGTTTGTTTAATATTCATAAGTAATACTTAACATTTATTCAAACACTATGAACTTGATGTGAACTTATAAGCGACATAAAAAAGTATCCGGAAAGGAATCCGGAATGCGTCATTCATAATATAGATTACAAGTGAGATATCAGCCTTTTAGTATTTATAAAATAACATTATTATATGTCCCGGAAAAAGAGATCGAGTTTCATTTTAAAAATTATGAAATATTCTGATTATACATATGTATTTAATAATTCTGAAAAAATACAATTTAAAGGTAAAGTTTATTAAGCAAGAGTGATTATAAAATTGTGTATTTTGTATTATTATTTTATTACATGTTGCACCTCTATAAACGTAAAACTTTTAGTACACACAAATATCATCAAGAACTTTAAACTAATTACATATTAACGAATATGGCCTTCTTTAAAACGTAACAATTTATAGACCTCTTTACATAAACATTGCAATAAGCTGAGATGTTCCTAACGATAAATTTGATATTTTGCTGCGACTTGATTGGATGCGTGTCCATAGAGTTAACTGCATGCTATTAGAATTTATCGTAACGTATTTCTGCCAAGAGAACTAATCTGTTTTGCGAAACCAAGCTCATTTTGTCGTAAATCGTCGGTTGTTCTAAATAAAGGAGGATTATATCGGTACACAGTTACTATTAGTAAACATAATGTATGCAATTTGATAGTTAATTATTTCCTATTAACATATTCAATTTAATTAAAGTTGTCATGTGGAATACACTTGCTATAAACATTTTTCTCTGCTTGAGTAAGTGTACTTATTATAAACTTGATTTTTATAAAGAAAATAACTGACTCAGAAGTATAAAAAGATCTAACCCAATATTAATGTCCAACTAACTGTGAAATTCATTTGAACTTTTTCAATCGGCAATAATTTAATTCACAATACTGAGAAAAAAATGTACCTATATTCGAAAATGTAATGAGATTAAAAGTGAAATAAAATACCTCGCGACTTAATTAATACGGAAAAAACTCAATGACAATAGGAGACATGGCCACCAAGGTCAAGTTTACTAACAAAAAGAACAAAACATTTTGTCATTGGCGTCCGGTTGCAATGACGCACGTATGGCTAATTTTACAATACCCGTGCAGGCTACCTTGATAATGTAACAAGGAACTATTTGAAATATAATTATTACGGTAATTAAAACTAGTATCAATAAACGTTCAAACATACAAAGGTTCGTAGCAACATAAATGCTACGTTCGCATACAAAAGAGTTCAACGTATTGCATCTGAAATATCTACATTAATTGCAAATATAAATAAACCATTTATTTGATATATTTAAAACATAAATATAAAAGTGCAATTCATGGACAAAATAATTACTAACAATTACAAAAAGATTGAAATATAACATAAGAAATATTACAAAGCTCTTGAAACGTTGGATTAAAATAATAGAGAGTGAACGCGATAGTATTTAAGCCGCAAAAAGCCTAAACTAATTAAGCTCATTTCAGTTAAAAAACAGTTACACAAATTGGTTTTTACGATTTATATTCGTTTAAATCTCGAAAAATTCTCTTATCTCGATATATAAAAAATATTATTTATTCATAACATTACAGTTACGATGAGACTTTGGGTTGTACAAATGCACATTCCGTGACCAATATTCTTAATTCTTAATTCTATAAATTTTATAATTTTATTATTTGTAATGAATTTTTGATATTCTTACAAGGATATAACTTTCGTTATAAATTTAATCGCGTTTCTGGAATATTTTGTGAAAGAAAAAGTGAAACTGTCTTGAAGAGAATTTCTGCCGTTTGTGGATATATCAGTACATTTTTTATATATGTAGGTATTTTCATTTATTTTCACACACGTTCATTAATATGTATTGAATTTTATCAAGTGGAAAATGACTAGTCATTGCTATGTTATTGATAAACAACATGACACACTTTCTTTCTATTAAATTTTATTTCATCAGAAGCTTTCTTAATACCTTATAATTATTTAAATGCTATTGTGAAACCCATGAATTATATATTATTATAAAAATAACTACATTATATTTTCTCTTTCAAATCTCATCTTTTTACTTACACATACAAATAACAAACCTAATTGATTTGTTAACACCTTTTTATGTTAAATATTTTTAATGCATTTTGAGAAAGACTTAAGTATGTTCTACATGTTATTAAAAAAACACGGCATGTTCTTTTCATACAGTTAACCTGGAAGTGCGCCAATTTAAAGCACTTCCGTATGAAGTTATGTCCGGCAAACCTTCGATATTAGTGTGGTGAACATGCCCGAATCACCCAGTCCGGTGCCCCGGCTCGCAGCGTGGGCGCATGCGGGGGCGGGGGGCGTGCGAACATGCAGCACCGAGGCCACGAGTCTTTTTGCTCGCATTGCCTTCTTACATTCGTAGTTAATGGCGTCCGCAATTGAAAATTTAAACAACCAATATGATTGAAATTAGGTTATCGGCACAACAAAGTGCTCTCTTAATGTACATCTTAAGTGAAGTTAAATGTAATACTATTCGATGTAACCTTTGAATATATTAATCCGTTTTTATTGGCGCGTGTAGTTGTCTTTTTCAATACTCGCTTTAAACACAGTTACACGACAAAGATAGCTATAGCAATCTGAGTCCTATCCTCGAATAGTCATTGTTCTTGTTCGTAATGGAACGAAATAAAGATGGAGCAGCGGTATTC
>JAPWLS010001954.1:0-74362 GCA_028551675.1 Tineola bisselliella
GATATTAAGTAAATTTTCAATAACCAAATTATTAAAATGAAATATGTCAGTCAATCGATAAACTGAATTCGATTCTAGAGACGCCTTGTTTTGACATACGCGCTTTTTGTCTATGATTGTTCCGAAATATTTTGTTTGAGGTTATAGTGGGAATATTGTTAACACCGGTTTTTCAATAAATTCAAGGAAAGACGACTTGAAAATATATCAAAAATGAAGCTAGTAAGATTTCTTATGAAGTTAAGCCACGAAACCGTGACAATTGAATTGAAAAATGGCAGTGTAGTCCACGGAACGATAACGGGGGTCGATGTCGCCATGAATACGCATTTAAAAACTGTAAAAGTGACAACAAAGAACCGTGAACCTATTCAGATGGAGACTTTGAGTGTCCGCGGGAACAATATACGATATTTTATCCTTCCTGACAGTTTACCATTGGAGACACTGTTGATAGATGACGCACCAAAGGGTCGCGGGAAACGTGATAATTTCCCAAGAGGAACTAGCACGCGGGGTGGTCGTGGAAGAGGACGAGGAGGCCGCGGTGGCCCCAGAGGCGGAAGGGGTGGTCGTGGCCGTGGCAACAGAAGATGAAAATGATATATCTTTAAGTTTGTCTGTGTTATCATTTAAGTTCTGTAACTAAGCTTAATTAAAAGTTTTAAGTAATTATTTTGTCATTATTTATGTAAAGAATTTACGATGGTAAGCACTAAAACGATTCAATTAATTAAGCCATACATATATCAAACTATATATGTCTTATTAAGAGGAAGAAACTTTCTATACAATGAAACTTTAGTTATTGATTTTACAATATCTTTAGTTTAGAATACTATCAAATGTGAATTGATCTAATCTCCTTTCGAGATGAGCTTGGAAGTAATCAGATATAACAAGAGGAGGCTGCCTTCATCTCCAGGAGTCACGAAGCCGCACTCTAGCTTAACATCAGGTGGAGGAAGGTCATATTCCAGGCTACTATATAAAAAAGTAACATTTTTTGTTTAATTCATTTTATTAATGACCTCATATATCTAATGAAGACAATTCTGAAAATGTCGAATATTCAAGCAACTAATTTTAATTCACACAAATCATCATGACAAAAGAAAGAAAAAATCCATTAAGTTTCTTTAAAATTTTATCAAAACAATGAAAATTTATACAGGCATAGCTGTGTGATATAATTAGTTGTTTCAGGCGTTACTTTGCGGAAATCCATATTAAATGAAATTATTTTGCTTATAATTCCCGCTACAACACTCAGTAATTCGTCTCGACGCGTTTCGCCACTTCACGTGGCATCATCAGGATACGTGCGGTCGCTTCGGCTTCGCTTCACGCACCCGCAAAATAATTTTAAATAATTTCATTTTATAGCTGTGTGACTTTAAAATAATAAAAAAACAAAACCATCTGTCAATTTGACAAAATTTTGTCAATAAAAAAATGTTTGTGATTTAAAAAAATGTAAAATAAAAGTGTTAAAATACAAAGAAATCTATAAATATTCTGTTAGTATATTTTAGATTGTTCATTAAAGTTAGTTTAATCAGGTAACCTAACTAGAATAACCTTCATGACAAACAGCCTATAATTTAGTGTATTGTTTCTCAAGCTGGGTGTCACAATTTGTTGAAAAATAATAAATACTCAATACATATAGGTACAGAAGATTCGTTTATTAAAGGGATGAATTTTAGTGTAATGTTATAAAACTAAATATTAAGATGTAATACCTAAACATGAAAAAATAAACTTATAACTTACTTTATTTACATTTAGTTCATATTATAATGTTATAGTGACGGGGTCGCAAGGCTTTTGCTTAATTTTTTGCTTTTTCGTGGGTCGCAACAAAAATGGTTGAGGATATTGAGATTGAATAGATTCCTATGTGCAGTGCTTTAGAAGATTAGTTATTACTTATTTGATTGTAAAAGAAACATCCTTTTTGATAACCGTAATGTATATATTTATTATTCGAATTGACAAGTGGTAGCATATAAAATACTCTTTTTTATAAACATAGCCAGTAATATAGATTACAGAACAACGAGCTCCAACAGAGGAACGATGAACTGGTGATAAAATTATACATTACCTCTGAGATACAATGTAAATTATCAACAAACCAAAACATCTAAATACTTGACTTTGGTTGGTTTACCTTATTACCCATACACAGATACACCATACAGCACCAAACCCACTTTAAATAACAAGTTACAGATACTAATAAGAACTGCAGCTGTATACGTTCTTTATACTTTATTAGTAAATATATATGTGTTATAATAGTGAAATAAAATCGATTTTTCTTCTCTCCATTTAACGACTCTCAATAACACCGTATAATACGCACTCCTTTAAGTGTCGCTACATAGAGTTTAGACTAAATAAGCAGAACCTAATTCAAGTTTTAGGCAAGTAAAGCGTAAATGTCAAATATATTTGAAAAATAAATCAAGAGCGAACCTATCGGCGACGCGATGAACTATAAGGTTTATAGAAAAACCTGACGTTTATGTGCAGAGTGAGGCGCGGGAACCTCCCACATTTCAAAAGGCTGGTAAAAGAAAACTATATGAGATATCAAAAACAATGTATTTGCCAGAAAGTTTATGTACATTCACATTTATTTCAATTTGGGAAGTACCCGTGCCTCACCTTTTGATAGTTTATCAATAATAAAACCGTCAATACGAATCAGTGGGCTTATCACGAATTTTAGTCTGGCTTTCGAACCGAGTTCGCTTCAAGCGATTTGTATGGAAATTTGAGCAGCGCCACCGCGTGCGGATTTGGAACTACAATATTTTAGATACTTTTTGTTAATTTTCGAACGTCTCGATCTTTCGTTCATTTGATAGATTGCTGGTGCTCGTTAGTCGTTAGTAAAAATTCATGATCCCCCGATACTTGTGACAGCTCGATTCGAAAGCCAGACTAAATTCGTGATAAGCCCACAGATTTAAATATTTTATATATTCAAGATTTATACCCATTGCTTTAACTATCTGATCTACTATTTTATTTATTTTCAATTCAATTTATGATCATTGTTAGTGCATGGACTAATTATGAAATCCCAATGGCGTAGCATGTATATACAGTAAATAAATAAAATTTTGTAACAGGATACATGTATGAAATCAACGAATCATTAGAAACAGTCTACAGGCTACTCAAAGTGCACGCAGCTCGGATTACACGGACAATTGCGACACTCTTTAAAAGGTAACATTTTATGAGAACTCACCTATTCAATTTTTCATCGACACGTAAAAATAACGCTGGTAGTTCTAACAACTTTGTCCTTTCCTTAAGCCGGCAACATATAAAAATTGAGTCTGTTTTGCTTTTGTTTTAAAACAAGTGAATATGACACTATTTCTTCAATAAGGCTTAATATGATTCCCCCTACTCCAGCGTTCTTTTATACGTGTCGGTTTATTGAATACGGTCGCACCTATATCTCTCAGGACTTAAACCCAAACGATAAGCAATGTCAACAAGGGACGATTTGAAGCATTTTGATATTGGAAAAAAAGTCAGTGTAAATGAGAAATTTAAACGTATTCACGACAGATATTCTTTGGAGGTGATACAAAGTGATAATGTACACGACGTGATTAATAAATATTGTGATGTGGCACCGAAATTGACAGAACAATTGAACAAGAAAAGGGAACTGTCTAACGTTAGTTCTTCCCGCGTTTTCTTGACGCCATTTTGTTTTTGTTTTTTCATCAACTATCATTGGCCATAGAGTACAGTCGTCTATAATATGTATTTTGTATTTACTTTACTTTTAAAGTTTTAACAATTTTATTAATAAAATTATTCTCACAAAAGTCAAACACAAGCAATAGGCATGCGGACGTTATTTAAAAAATGATGAAATAATGATTTTAGCAGAAAAAATGTTAAAAGTATTGTAATAAATTACTCAATTTTATAAATTAAAAAAATTGAGATTAATAAAATAATGCAGTCGGTCACGTTTATTGAAACACCAATCAACCAAACACGACTATGAACGTTTTCCCGCATAATTTAAAACCGATATTAAAAAAACGCAATATTTATGTAATATATTTTTATTTAGTTTATTACTGAAATATTGTGTTTTTTAACAATTAGACGCGTACCTGCATTATAGAAGGCAATTCCAAAATTTGTCCACATGCTTATTTAACGCCGTGGTCGCGATAGCTATAATACGTTTTGATAATTTGGATTTATTTTAATCAAAAACAACACAATATTAGGTCGCAAAAACTCTAAAAATCGGTTGTATAAGTTCTTTACTGTGACCATCTGATCATCACTTGAGTGCATTTTATGAAGAATAATAATATATGTATGTTCATATAATTAGTTGTTTCAGGCGTTACTTTGAGGAAATCCATATTAAAGGAAGTTATTCAAAATTATTTTGCTTATAATTCCTGCTACAACATTCAGTTGAAGCGAAGCCGAAGCGACCGCACGTATCCAGGATACGTGAAGTGGCGAAACGCATCGAGACAAATTACTGAATGTTATAGCGGGAATTATAAGCAAAATAATTTTGAATAATTTCCTTTAATATGTATGTTCGTTATGTAGCGTCAGTTGGAGGTGTTTTATTAAATAAAAGTAGACACAAGTTATTCGTAATAGGTCGTGATATTCATTGAGATTGTTTATTTTGATTTACAAGGTGAATGCTATAACATTTAACTGTTATCGTCTGAAGTGTAATGATTCCGTCGATCATTATCGACTGAGATTTACTCTAATGATCTTAAAACTAATATTACGTTCTGTTGACATAACATAAATGCTGTAATAATTATTTACTAATAAATCTAACACGACAACCATTAGGCAGTAATCAAAATAAAATAATAATATGTTGCATATACGTTAGCGTTTTTGTTGACATCTGTCACTTTGACAGTTCTTAGTACAAAGATATAGGTGTGACAAGCTGAATGGCGGGAAAAATTGATATTCACAACATTTCAGATGAAACAATTTGGAAATAGAAAACAGGAGTCGTGTTCACACGTCCGCCGCAGCAGTCAACACATTCGCCGAAGACACCGGCATCATCTCAACCTTGGCAGACCAAAGAGGAGTAATTTGATAAATTTAGAAAACAAAGAACACCACATCAGACGGCTTTATTTGTACGCGGCGAATGTTAGCATAAGGCAACCGGAAAAATTTAAGAATACCGACACGTTTTCGAGATCTACTCAGAATTCGATTTCGTTGTTGAAATGTAATGCGGCTACAATGATGTCGAAAGAGAATGTAAATGCTATTCTCGAGAAGAAAAAAAAAGGTTCCCTGACTGGTACAGTTAGAAAAGAGACCGAGTCAATGGATTCCGTTTTGAATCATAGTTACCACTCGATAAATTCAATGGATAACGAGCCTTATTTGGTTGAGAAAAATAATGACTTTGAAAATGATTCATAATATAATTTTATACAATAACTTTTAATTGTTTTTATTTATTTATTTCCCTATATATCCCTACTAATATTATAAATGTGAATGTGAGTTTGTTTGTTACGATTTCACGCAACAACTACTGAACCGATCATCATGAAACTTTGTACACATATTTTTGCAGGTACTAGAAGTAACATAGGATACTTTTTATTAAAAATATATATTTTTTACTATAGTTTACGATTGACTATAGTTTCAGCTGTTTGGAATTTTTCTATATTTATTTTTATTTTCGTCTGTCATTTTTATATATGCAGTATAAAACTATTTTAATTTTTGAGGTTAGATCATATTGATTCATTTCTATTGAAATGATTTCTGATACTTATTTAATGACTTAAATGCGAGCGAAGCCGCGGGTAAAAGCTAGTATTTATATAAAAATAATTAATACAGTGCAACCTTGATATTATAACGATATTCAATTTGACGCAAATGCATAGCTTTGGACTACGGTTAATTTTCACTAATTACAGTTCACATTTTTCATTCCTTTCCTTTAATTACTGTAATCTCTTTTACCTCATGCGCCTGATCTTCGATAATGTTTTTTTAAATAAATAGCAAGTCATTTGATTATTATTAATAAGTTACCAAAATCTTCAATTGACTTTTGTAAGCAAAGCAATAAATCATGATTATTTTAGGCGTTTCTCTTTGCCACGATATTCGATTGTTTTTATTACGTAATTATAAAAAGCACTACCTACACTTTTTAATTGTATGTAGGTGAAGACATATGTGTCATGGACGTTTGGAACAAATATCTTAATGAAGAAATTAATAACTATTGTAACCACAACAATTTTAGAAGTCATCTATAAATTACGTTACACGTTAAGAGGGGGGGAGGGTGACATGTGTGACAAGGGAAGGGGAGGGGTCCCAAATTTCGTGACATCCAAGTATTAAAACATTATTTTGTTGTTTTTTTGAAATTTAATAAAGTTTAATAAAGGCCCCACGCCCCACATAATTGCGGTAAATAATTATTAGGTATAATTTCGCTTGACGAGACTGAAATATCAACTGGGTGCTTGGTTACATAAGGGGGGGCATAAGAATTTTAGAAAGACTAAGGTGGGGTATGACACAAAGAAGGTTGGGAAACACTGATCTAGATAGTGTTTAGTTCCAGGTGACGCATATGTTTGTTGGTAACAAACTCCACACAGAATATAATAATATTGCAACGATGGATTACTCTAGTGTCAAATAAACTTTTTAGTGCAGAAATAGATCTATATAAAGCGTTATTTACTTTTTTTATTAACCATTATATGTACTGGCTATGATTGACGAGTTTCTTGTGGTCTTCTTCTCGTCATACGCCTTTCCGAAGCCATTGTAGAGTCTGACGATGAGCAAGCGCACGCCTTTAGTGCCTATGCTAATAAATTAATTTCATTTCATATGTTAAAAGGCTCGACCTTGAAAGTCATTAATGTTTTGAGCTGCACATATTGATTAACTTCACTCCCCACATGTACATGCATTTTATTTATATTATAAGAAGGTAGTTTTAAATAATCTACATTATTTAATTACATTTGTCAACTATTTCTTTCATAAAGTTAATAGGTTTATGCAGTGAACGGGTTTCAGCCAAGAAATGCCATTTCATGTAGTACATATGATGCATTTTCCCTTTTCTGGGTGCATTTAAATCGCAAAACGGGTTTAACCTGTACAACAATCATTTATAACAGTGACCTAATAAATATTTAAGTTTTTCCTTAATTTCGTAACCTTATAATGCGACTAAGTTAAATAGAACGCAGTTACAAAAGCGCGGTAAAAACTTTTGAGGTCATTCAAAATTAGTATGGTTATAATCATTTACCGCGGTAACTTGACAAAGTTGAAGTCCCTCAGTTGTTGGTTCGCGGAACGTCTTATAATACATTAAAATTATACATAATATTAATAATATAAAATGCATAAATTATACTAAATAATCTATAAAATGATTTTAAAATAACACGACAATTTATTCGTTTGTTATTCGTCTATTTATTTTTAAATTTATAAACAGTATATTGTTAAAAATAAACGCGCGCTTTTGTTTTTGTTTTAATGCCAAAGATGTACGTTTTAAAGTTAGTGTTATTGAGTTTTTTAGTAAAGGAAGTTATTTCCCAAGGCCTCGACGATGGAAGTACACAAAAATGTAAGTCATTATACATTAGGTATATATTATTATTATTATAATTGTATAACTAATTTTATTGTAATGATAGTTTAATATGTATTTTTTTATTATTATAATAATACTATTTAAGTAAATGGTGTTGTAAATTACACATGTTCTTTATTTGATCTCGTTTTGAGAGTTGATTTGTTTTTTGTTTGTTCCAAAGGATTTATTCCTCTTCTTTTATGAATGGCTTCAGATGTCTAATGAAGACAATTCTGCCAATGTCGAGTACACCGATAACAGACCAACAAAAAAATATAAAATTTTAATTCACACGTAAACCCTCATGTCAAAAATATGATAAATAATCAATAGTAAAAATGAAATTTGTAACGACATCCTTAAAATTATGCAATGCAATGAACATATTTGAATTTAAAAGTAAATTTTTGTAGGAATAAATTTCTTAGTACAGTAGAAGCAGCGAATACAGAAATCGTGAATATAGAATGGTAATTGATATAGGGTTATAGGAGATACGTAAAAATGCAATGTATGTACGGATGAACCGTTTTAATCCGCAGATAAAGTCGGCCGCGAATATAGGACTTGGGTCGCAATTTGCAACGCGAATGAAGGAAGCGCGAATAAAGGAGCTTCTACTGTAATATAAACAAAAACAAGGGAATTCCATTTTCACGGTTTATAAAATTTATCCTCAAGTCGTTTTCGAGGATAAATAGTCTACATATAATTCTTGGAATTTAGTTATTGGTGTGAAAAATAGATTGTTTTTTTTTTAATTAATCCAGTGTGTGAGAAATAAAAAAATGGTCTTTAACCTCAGGAAGCAGGCGCTTTTTTAATACGCTTTTATTTAGCTTGGGTTGTATGTATGCATGTAACGGAATCTTTGAGCATAATTTTCACCAATTTCCAGAAGTCTGATTAATTTGAATCTTTGCATACGTATTAAGGATCGATGACAATGCAATAATTTAATAACAGTTTCCCATTATCCTTATTAGGACCGCCAGGATTTATAAATTCTTTTATAGATCCTGTGTAGTGGAGTAAAAGAGATAAAGCTAACGCGCGTGTTTTTTTAGTTTTTTAAAATATTTCATTATTCTTTTGTCACAGTGTTGCTAACAGCTACTACTAAACATGTGTTACCAACACAAAATAAAAGTATAAATGTTGCCAATTATCTTTTACACAGATCTCAGCTATTAAAGAAAATGTACAAAGAAAAAATGTTGACTTTATTTAGTGAAACAAAACTTTAATATTTGGATTAAATATAATTAAATATACACTCATTGCATCACATTGGTTGATTTAAAACAATTACATTATTATACTATATAATAAAAAATGCATAAAAATAGGGTTTAGTAATTATTGCCGATGGGCACACTAACTACAACCGACCCAGTACGGTGGCCCGCTGGCAGTCGTGACCAAAGGTCGGTGCATATATGGCCAAATATTGCTGCTTGATAATTATTTGGCGTGGGTATTCCACTTCTGATACCAAAATATTTTTATTTATTGTATTTGAGTCCGAGAAAGGAAAAATGCCCTCTTCTTTTTCAGTGTTTTATTTCAGACTGACAGCTTTGACAATTGTATTTTTTTATAAAACTTATTCTATTTCTTAATAAAGGAGGTTGCGATCGCCAACAGTAATAATAATGACAATGTTATCTAATTTGGAATACGTTCAATGTAGTCATGTGAGGCTTTCGTAAGCTCCTGTTAACTTCGGAAATAACTTTGACTGTCACAACCCAACTAACTTACTATAAGGGAAACCATCCTGAAGGAGAACGCGGAGACTGGTGAAATTAAATATAGTCTATAATTGGGAATATTATAGACTATATTACTATATTTACTTTGTTATTCATTTATATTTGTATTTGTATTGACGAGTAAAAGCGCTAATTTAATAATTATCAATTTGATTTAGCTGCTATATACTGGCATTGTCCACTTACATACTAAGTACTATCCTAATTGTTGTGTAATTGCCCCAAACGTTCCTAAACTACACTAACGTACATTTGAACAGTGGACTTATCACGAAATTTAGTCTGGCTTTCGAACCGAGTTCGCTTCAAGCGATTTGTATGGAAATTTGAGCAGCGCCACCGCGTGCGGATTTGGAATTACAATATTTTAGATACTTTTTAGTGTCAAGTATAAAAATCGACTTCAAGGAATTCTAACATTATACTTAAAGCAAACAAATAAAATAACAAAACAAAAGAAATAAAACAAACACAATAGCCAATATGCTTCTCGTAGGAATATTACGTATAGTTTATTGCATAATTTGAACTTTTTTTCTCATAAAGGCCAAACGGTCAATCCAAGGCCACGCGAACCGGACTCGGATTCTATTTACTTTTGTTTAAATAGACTTCGCGATGGTATTTCAATAATACTAAGCTCCTTGTAGTTGTTTTAATAATTATTTCGAAACAGGGGGGCTACTCAGGCATATCCGAAGTTTCGTTATACGGCCGTCACCTCTATAGCTTACATCAGCCATTCTCAAAGTGTGTTTCGGGAAACCCTAGGGCTAAAATACTGCAAAGGGAGATTATAAGGTTACATCTAAATATTCCAACTAAATATTACGTAATATTACATTGCAATATGATTATTCATAAATACATATAAAATCAGTTTTTTATAATTATATTAAGGCTTTTTCCTTCGTCATAAAAGTTTGAGAACCGCTGGCTTACATGAATTTTGACATATAAGCCCGTAAAAAGTCCTGTCAAATGTCTGTAAAATAAGCATTGAGTAGTCTATCCGTCGTGAAGTCACTATCAAATGCGTTATTTTGTGAATGATAACGGGTTCGTAAGTGTTCCTGAGTAGGAAACGTCCGTATTTAGTAAGCACCTGAGTAGCCCCCCAGAACCGGGTGATTCAAATGAACGTTTCGAATTTGCGATATAAGTATTATAATTTATAAGTAGTTGTTTCAGGCGTTATTTTGCGGAAATCCATATTAAAGGAAATTATTTAAAATTATTTTGCTTATAATTCTCGCTACAACATTCAGTAATTTGTCTCGACGCGTTTCGCCACTTCACGTGGCATCATCAGGATACGTGCGGTCGCTTCGGCTTCGCTTCAACGCTTTAGTCGTATAAGCAAAATAATTTTAAATAATTTCCTTTAATAATTTATAAGGTCCAGTCTCATGATTAATTTTCTAAATATTTAATTTAAAATATAGGGACACATTATAGAGACACAGAACACTTTATGAGATCCTGATGCTGTATTAGACCCAAAGGACAAATTTAGCAAGATGTTGGACTGGAGACGGTTTATTAAAATTTATATTAAATTAATTAAATAGAAAATAAGTTGCAACATAGTTAGTTGTAATATAGTAAGTGATAGGTCCCACGTGACAGGCATTGCCTAGTGCAGCGGTTCTTAAACTTTTTTGGCGAAGGAAAAAGCCTTAATATAATTATAAAAAACTGATTTTATATGTATTTATGAATAATCATATTGCAATGTAATATTACGTAATATTTAGTTGGAATATTTAGATGTAACCTTATATCTTAATCTTAAATCTCCCTTTGGTATGTATTTTTTGCAGTATTTTAGCCATAGGGTTCCGAGGAACACCACTTTGAGAATGGCTGGCCTAGTGTGTGGGGACCATCGAAAAGCATACTGCGGGCTTATCACGAATTTTAGTCTGGCTTTCAGAACCGAGTTCGCTTCAAGCGATTTGTATGGAAATTTGAGCAGCGCCACCGCGTGCGGATTTGGAACTACAATATTTTAGATACTTTTTGTTAATTTTCGAACGTCTCGATCTTTCGTTCATTTGATAGATTGCTGGTGCTCGTCGTTAGTAAAAATTCATGATCCCGATTGCTAACGGATCCGTTTTACTTGTGGCAGCTCGATTCGAAAGCCAGACTAAATTCGTGATAAGCCCACTGTTTCCTTTAATAATTAATAAATAAATATAGAACTAAACTAGTGATGCATTTACGTACATTTTTCGTATGCTGGCAGTTGCAAGTTAGCACACCATTTATTTTAATAAATAAGAAACGACTTCGATTGCGAAAGTAGCAACAATGTGGATTTAGGACAGAAATTAATATGAATATGTTTCAGTGCGCGTCTGCATGGTGGAAGGCCGCGGCACCTATCGGAGAGCAGGGAAATTCTGTCCATTACTCGAAGAACCTAAAGAGAATTCTGGGATCGAATGCGTCATTGGCAACGATAGGTATGTTCAAGTATAGCGGTTTTTGTTAAATATTTATAAAAGAAATTCTTTATTGCCAAAAAAAAATTGCACATAGGCGAGCTTAATGTCGCCCGCATTATCTACCAGCTAACCTTTGTCGGTGTGAGCGGTGATATTTGGTGCAACGAAAATAATAACTAAATCTTCACAATACATACATTACATAAATAATAATATATACTTAAATACATACATATTTATGAAGAAAAGTAATAAGTGAATTTAATAAATAGTAGAATTAAGATATATTTATCATCGTAATTCGCATCATCCGGTACTAACACTGCTGCTATGACAATTGGTTATCTGAAAGAAATTACTATTAGTGATAAGATCGCCAATTGCTCTAAATTTGTGTTTTGTGTGTTCAATTGTAATGTTCGCAATCATTTCGTTAACAAATGCTGCACGTCCTTCAAATAAATACTTTATTTCATTCTCATAGTCGGAAGTAACATTTTTTTGTTGAAATACCTTCAAAATATAATTCTCTATCTCATGAAAATGCTTTCTGAGAAACTCAATACAACAACGAAGAATCTACACAAACTAACTATGCTGTTCGGACAATGCGATGTCTATGCCTAATTTTGGCGGTCAAACGGGCTGTCAGTTTTGCAATTGTTTTTTTTAAAGAAATACTACGTTTTATTTTAAGTTCAGATTGTATTTAATATCCAATTCAAGAAATATAAGTAATAAGGAGTAAAGAAGTTTATAATTTGTCAAGACACGCCCAAATGCGCAATTACAACTTTAAACCACATATTATCGTACTATCTGCGATTATTGCAAAAGCTAGATAGATACCCACTAAAGACTCGAAATACTAATTTTAGATATACATTATTATTAGAGATGTGCCGATTATGACTTTGGCTGACTAGCCAACTAACCGATTAGTCGGTTGTAAATAAGCCGACTAATCGGCCAAGCCGACTACGGTTTAGGGGATTCCCGTGACACTTCGTTTACAGCTGATTCGCTGCAATTTCAGTCACAACTGACATGTGGACAAATATAAATAACAAAAAAAGTTTTTTGAGTTTTACAGCTCACTAGTTTGACGATAGTTTCAAATATCATCACACAGTATTGCAATAGATGTCATTAAATATTATGTTGATTTGTTTTTTAATCAAGATACTAATTTTGTTTGATAAATGTCATCAATATATTTTCTTTACAAGGAAGTAACACATACATTTTATTGAGAAATAGACACAAAGTAAGAAGCCGGATAGTCGGCGCTTTTTGCCGATTAGTCGTCGACTACGATAGTGGCCGGATAGTCGGCTTTACCGACTAGTGGCCGACTAGTCGGAACATCTCTAATTATTATTACTTTTAGCAGTATTTTAGCGATGTTTCTACTAAATGTCTGATCTTGTAGTTTTTAGGTTATGGCATGTTTATTAACATATTTCTTATTATTCCGGTTAGACGTGTAAAACTAATATTACTGCTGCAAACTAGAGATTATAAGGAACAAATCGATATATATTTCATTAATATACGTTACAGTTTGTGCGAGGCCCATCCCCCATACAAGACTGAAATGTGTCCTTTGTTAATTTGCCCATGTTAACAGGAATAGCTTTAATATTAAACGTAATGCTTTGCAGGTTAGATTGCCTCCGACGCATGAGCAAAGGGACCGTGGACTTCGGAGTATTCAGTCCTGAAGATTTAATAGCAGCGCAGTGGGCTGGACTCGATGTCCTCGTGACAAACGAGCTGAAACATAGACCTGGTAACGTATTACATCTGAACTCAAAGTGAATAGCTACTATTTTCAAAAATCATATAGTTCAGCGGTTCTCAAACTTTTTTGATAAAGGAAAAAGCTTAAATATAATTATAAAAAACTGATTTATATGTATTTATGAATAATCATATTGCTATGTAATATTACGTAATATTTAGATGTAACCTTATAATCTCCCTTTGGTAGGTATTTTTTGCAGTATTTTAGCCCTAGGGTTTCGCGGAACACCACTTTGAGAATGGCTGATATAGTTAATATGTTAACACTAGAACTTCCAACCTGTCAATGTGACCGGTTTCAAAAATTCATCACAAGACTTTCATGTAAAATCTTACTCATTATTTTGTGTAAACGATTATATTTCTTACAATGCTACAATAAATGTATTGAATTATATTTAATACTTTGCAAGCACATGTCATCATAGGTCATTTTGACCGGTTGGTAGTTCTAGTGTTAAGGTCGACCACCCAATACATTTTAGCTGTAATAACATTGTAACGACGTATGAGATCATTTAGGACAATACGTTAATAAATGTTTAATAATTAAAAGTAGTCGTTTTTCATAATATTATTGCTGGTTGGTACCTTTGTGGTTGCACCGTGGTATTGACCTAATTTTTGTGACCCATAATTTATTTTTGTTCATTATTTCATGTACAAATGATTGACAAGTTTCTTGTGGTCTTCTTCTCTTCATTGTAGAGTCTAACGATGAGCAAACGCATGCTTTTAATGTCTATGCTAATAAACTTGCACTTGGCTTTCCGACAACACTCTATGTTCGAGCAGCAGACTAGCATTCGTAATTAATCATTAACGTATATAGTTTTCTTTAAATGTTTATCATAACTATTAGGTTAACAAATTTAGCTTTATTTCTCTAGTGTAGTTGTTACTTACATGTTATGGTTTGTTAACTGTTTGTTTGTGAATGTCTAAATAAATAAATAAACTAATTTTATTTCAAATTAAATACAAAATAAACTCTATGTAGCGGCACTTATTGAGAGTTGTCGTTAAATGGAGAGAAGAAAGCTTTGCTATTAAAGTATAATAAAGTACACAACGGTTCTTATTAATTTTAGAGATTATATTAGAGATTGTATTTTATGGTAAATCGAAAAAACTTGACTTGTTTTAGCGAGTTTATCGTTAGCTAACCACTGCCTACTGTCACCTGTAGAGAATCACGTAGTTAATTATAATACAGTTTTTATATAACAAACAAACCTTCTTGCAGACGAATTTGAAAGCAATATTGTCGCAATAGTGAATAAGAAAATTGTGCCAGAGACTGAGTCGAGTGTGGAAGCAATTTTAAGGCACACCTCTCTCTGCCACCCGGGCGTTGGAGCTGACGAATCAAGAGGCCTCAGTGACACATTGTCTCAAGTAAGAATCTATATCAAATTCACTCAGAACTAACGTGACCAATTTTCTTTTTGCATCAAAGCGTATATAAATAAAAAAATGTTTATACAGGAAGGGTTGAATTATACCCTATGCCAGCGGTACTCAACCTTTTAGCAGGCAAAATAAACTAAGAGCGGGCCGCACTTGTTGCAGAAACATTATTAATATCTTATCATGATGAATTTTATACCCTTGATTTGAGTAATGTATGAATGATTGGTTTCTAGTACAAAAGTACAAAATGTAGCTCATAACATGTAGTGAAATAGTTTGCAAAAATAACTCGGTCACTGCTGTGGAATGACCTTCATTTGCACATACAAGAGGCCCCTAATAGGCTCGTTTTTAAAAAACTCCTGTGGGCTTATCACGAATTTTAGTCTGACTTTCGAACCGAGTTCGCTTCAAGCGATTTATATGGAAATTTGAGCAGCGCCACCGCGTGCGGATTTGGAACTACAATATTTTAGATATTTTTTGTTAATTTTCGAACGTCTCGATCTTTCGTTCATTTGATAGATTGCTGGTGTTCGTTAGTAAAAATTCATGATCCCGATTGCTAACGGATCCGTTTTACTTGTGACAGCTCAATTCGAAAGCCAGACTAAATTCGTGATAAGCCCACTGTTCGCATTTCTATACAAGAACATATATTCCTGCCATCGCACTTATATCGTATGTATTACTTTGTATGTCTGTATAATGTTTATGTATCTATGTATATTATGTTACTGTTATTATGTTATTTTTATATATGTTATTTATGTATCCCTGCCTTCACATTTTTTTTCTCTTAATAAATATTTATAGGTTGGCTGGTAGAAAATGCTACTAAGTTTTAAAAATAATTAAAAGATAAAATAGTGGCATAAATGTAATTTTGTATATGGACTAATAAATGTAATAAATTCTTTACGTTTATTAATATTTCCTACAGTATTTAGAATCATTGGTGACGCCGAAGTCCTGCGATGCCAGGTTGTCGTTGGCGGAGAACAGAATCAAATCCATGGCGCGTTTCTTCAGGAAGGCTTGCAAGGCTGGTCCGTGGGTGCCGGATGCTAAAACAGATATGGAATTAAGTATGTATTTTAGTGTTCGAAGTATATTCATTCATTCGCGTCACTCTTTGTGATTTCAAATTTGGATATTTTAAATATTCTGCACAGTTTTGGACCCCAGAATAAGTTGGGTCAAATCAACGAAAACGATTTTAAAATTTGTAAATATAATATTTGTATATTTAAAATTTATATATGTGTATGTATATTGTGTGTTTAGTTTGCCTATATTTATAATAATAAACAAAATAGAAAATTCTTTATTGCACAAAAATAACAAAAGGAGAACTTAATGTCTATAGGCATTTTCTGCTAGTTAACCTTTGGGAGATGTGAGCGATGATGTAAATCAGCGGTTCTCAAACTTTTTTGGCGAAGGAAAAAGCCTTAATATAATTATAAAAAACTAATTTATATGTATTTATGAATAATCATATTGCAATGTAATATTACGTAATATTTAGTTGGAATATTTAGATGTAACCTTATAATCTCCCTTTGGTAGGTATTTTTTGCAGTATTTATAGCCCTAGGGCTCCGCGGAACACCACTTTGAGAATGGCTGATGTAAATAAAACACAATAATAATACACAAATATTAATTTTTATATTTATTTATTGTTTTATATTTATATATTAATCATAAAAATAGAATCATCCTAAATTGCATTGCCCAATACTATTACTGCTTCTCCTATGACAATTGGTTATCTGGAAGAAATTACTATTAGTGATAAGATCGCAAATTACTCTGAAATCAAATGTAATATATTTTTTCAAAGCATCGACCTGTAACCAAACCCGAGACCTTAAAATAACAAACTACTTTCCTAGATGATAAAAAAATATGAATTTCAGAGAGCAAATACCCGAGCCTCTGCTCCGCGTGTGTGAGACGCCGCTGTGGTGAGAACGACCCGTACTGGGGAATGGCGGGGGCCCTCAACTGCTTGACTTACGGCAGCGGTGACGTCACGTGGGTCACTTTCAAAGATGCCCTAAATTACTTTAAGGTATTGGAGTTATTCCAACTTCATAGGCACTAACCCCCACTCCTCCCCGCACCCCACTTTCAACCGCTATTTATAATTCAAAACTCAACGGCTGTACAAACGTCAATCTTCAAATGGATACAGATTAGACTTTGGACTGGAAGATACAATCATTAGAAAGGGATAACTATATCGAAGTTGAGGCATATGTGAAAGGGACGCAGATATCTCCTTTGCAGTTCTCAATACCATGATCGTTTCTTTTTCTATTCTATCGCTTATATACCTACAAAAACTGTATCAATTTGAAAATCGACTAATTAGACGCGCGAGCATTTCCATCATATTAATGTATAATTAGTGAGGAGTGAATGCTTTATATGTCCTTCTTTCCAGGACATATCAAATGCAAATAATTTCGCTTTATTATGCCGCGATGGGACAACGCGACCCATTAACGGCAGTGACCCTTGCGTTTGGCTGAAGAGGCCATGGCCAGCCATCGTTTCTAAAAGGTACATATTCTCCTGTCAGTTGTTAAAGTACTTGTTTTATTTTTATTTTAGTAGTATATGTATGTATTTATTATTTATTTATTGCTTAATAAAACAGAAAAAATAATACAAGTAAGTGAGTAAAGAGATGGCGGCCTTATCGCTAAGAAGCGATCTCTTCCAGGCAACCAACTTTTAGATGTGGAGCCATGCAGAAGAGAAATAGCGGGAGTTATAAATAGATACACAATATAGATAAACATATGAACTACACACAATACATACCATGCCATATATATATATATATATATATATATATATATATATATATATATATATATATATATATATATATATATGTGTGTGTGTGTGTGTGTGTGTATGTGTGTGTGTGTGTGTGTGTGTGTGTGTGTGTGTGTGTGTGTGTGTGTGTGTGTGTGTGTGTGTGTGTGTGTCTTTTTTTCCACTGTCCCAGGCCAAGCAATCCCTGCGATAACTCCCTGTATTTATGTATATTTTTTGTAATATTTTTTATTATTCATTGGTATATATTATATATTTTGTCTTTTTTTTTTATTTTATTTTCTCATAATGTGTGCAATAAAGAGTTCTTATTATTATTATTATTACAATATAATGTATTATATTTATATATTTATTCAGTCTAGAATTCATCGTCATGGTTAGGTTTTTTTTATCCTGAAAATCCTGAAATTGACTGTTAATATGGTAGTCGCCCTATGACATAAAGTTCATCAATGGATGTATCAGGTATACGCACAGACAAATCTAGTTTTATGCCTGGATTGCCTTCCTAAACGAAAATATAAAATTGAGCATTAAAAAGAACTAAACTACGCTACACGCCACTAGATGGCGCTGTTTAGTCACACATCACATGTTTAGACCATAATAATATGAGTGTTCTTTTGTACCAGCAGTTGAAGGTGTTATTAAATATAGACAAGGTTCTCGTCTGAGGTCGTGACGTCCATTGATCTTATTTATTTTGATTCTGCTTATATGAGGTGTGATCGAAAAATAACCGTTATTTTCAATTTTTTCAAAAAATATTTATTTATTCATCAATAACTATCTTGTCCCCTTCAAAGTAATCCCCCCTGATATAACACACTTATGCCAGCGTTTTTTCCAATCCTCGAAACACTTCTGAAACGCGCCTTTTGGTATCGCCAACAGCTCCTGTTTCGATTTTTCTTTTATCTCCTCAATCGTAGTAAAACGCTTTCCTTTCATCGGTGTTTTCAGTTTTGGGAAGAGGAAAAAGTCAGCGGGGGGCCAAGTCCGGTGAATACGGTGGTTGAGGCATGATTACGATTTTGTTTGGCCAAAAACTCACGCACAAGCATCGATGTGTTTTAGCAATTTTGGAACAATCTTCGCTGCCTATAACATCCGTGAAAATTGCTTGGCTTGAGCCGAACGATATGCCAACATCATCAGCAACCTCTCTAATAGTGATTTGACGGTTATCCAAAATCATTTTCTTCACTGCTTCAATGTTTTCATCGGTTTTTGACGTGCTCGGGCGACCAGGATGAGCATCGTCATTGACATCTTCTCGGCCTTCCTTAAACCGATTATACCACAATTGAACTTGTGTTCTGCTCATAGTAGACTAGCCAAACGCCACAGTCAACATTTCAAATGTCCTTGCGCATTTTATTTCATTTTTTACACAAAACTTAATTTTTCGAATTTTCGAATAGTAAAAAATCGAAGAGCACACCAAAACACGACTAACCTTTTTATCTGTCAAAAACAAACTAACAATCCAAAATGGCTACGTAACTTACGAAATTTGAAAATAACAGTTATTTTTTGATCACACCTCGTATGCTAAAATTACAGAACGAACACTATTAAATTTAACTGTTATTGTCATTGTTCTAATGTTACATCAATCATTATACTTTATTGTTATTATCGAAGGTGTTATGATGTCGGCATCCATTAACGTATGATTTATTAGTATATATTTATTAGTTTCAAACTTAACATAGAACAAAATTATAAAATATAGACGAGAATATAGTTTGTGTAGATTAGCATAGACATAGTATTCTTTGTAAAATTAAATGCTTATTTAACAGAAAATCAGCTGAAGCAGTCAGTAAGATCGCAGCATCTTTAACTAACAATTCAGTGGTAGTAGACAAACATTGGAGAGGTGCTTTGGCTAAGATTTTGGAGACTAACAGAGCCTTAGCGGAACCTTTGACGCCTCCTCGGGTACCTTTAGACCACTTGTCCAAGGCTAAAGGCTTTATTGAAGCCTACAGCCAGAGTGGATGTACACCTCCCAGGTAAGTGTGGAATATCTTAATATTAATTGTAAAAGATGATTTTCAAATGGATACAGTTTTTGTAGGTATATAAGCGATAGAAAAAGAAGCGATCGCGATGTCGTGAACAGTAAAGGAGATATTTGCATCCCTTTCACACATGCCTCGACTTCGACATCGTTATTCTAATGATTGTTTCTTCCAGTCCAGAGTCCAATCTGTATCCATTTGAAGATTGTCGACTGTACACTTGTAAGATCGGATATTCTTTAACCTACCTAATTACCTTCTGAATAACCCAAAAGTTTTGATTATGGAATTGTGATTCTTTTAAATTAATTAATTAAAAATTCTTTTAGGCACGTAACAATATGCGTAACGAGTATTGTAGAATTAAACAAATGCAATTGGTTGAGTGAAGCAGCCTCCGTCTATGGTGTAGATCCGCCATTACAATGCTCTATGAGGAAAACCATAGACGAATGTTTCGCAGGCATAAGAAGTGGAGAATTTAATGTGACTATTGCTAATTCTGATTGGTTAGTTAAAGCTAAGAGGTTGGTATTCTATATTTGAATTTGACATAAGTTTAGTTTAGTGTTCTCAATTCTCAATATGCAATAACTAAACGCGGATGCCATATGTTTTAAATGTTATAATTCGTACTAAGGGGCCATCCATAAATGGCGTCACACGAATTTCATGATTTTTTGTCTCCCTCCACCGTCTTTGTCACAGCTGGTCATATTTGTGAGCTATCAAGATTTTACATTGTATAGACCGGTGTTTCCCAACCTTTTTTGTCCCATATCCCACCTTAGCCTTTCTAAAATTCTTATACCCCCCTATAGGGTGTGGACACTGGTATATATTTGTATTTATATATAAATTATTTCAGAGATTATGAAGTTGAACCAATATTATACGAGACAACACCAATAATTGAGAAACTGAACACGGTCGCTGCGTTCGTTAAGAATGGCAGCAAAATAAGGCAGCTGTCAGATTTGCGCGGGAAAAAAATGTCAATGCCCAACTTTGATGGCTTCGTCTGGCATTCAGTAGTTCAACATTTACATAAAAATAATGAAATAACTGACTGTGATATGCGCACGATAGCGAATTATTTCGACGTGTCTTGTGTTCCTGGATTGAGTGTTAACGTTTCCGATTACGTTCAGAAATTGACTAAAAACTGCTTCCAAAATGGCGTGACTGCTATTGAGGGCGAATTGGAAGCCCTCAGATCTTTAATTGAGGACCGGAGTGATGTCGCGTTTATTAGTATGGCTACTTATAACAGATACAGAGGTAATATTCCCTAAAAGGCACTTTAAATTCTGTATAAATTCAATCAATTAAACAACATATTTTTACAGGGAAACATATACCAGAATCATGGGCTAAAGAACCATTGGATATTGTACCAGTTTGTCCTGAAAACAATAAAGATTATTGTCTTTTGTCCTGGTCTACCCTAGGACAAGTATATGCCGTGAAGAATTTAAGCCAAATGAAAAAAGAAGAAATAATATTTATGTTTAAAAAAATAGATCAATTATTCGGCAAAGATCAACCTTTTCATACAGCCATGTTCTCAATGTACGGGTCTTTTAACCACCGCCCAAATGTTTTGTTTCATAACAATACATCCAATTTAGCGACCGTTGCCTTTTTAAATATGCATCCGTATAATAAGTCACCGCTAAATATTTCAAATTTCGAATCCGAATCGAATTATTTCAAAATATGTCCCACGCGGGATATTAATTCTCACGCCAATACAGTCTCTTCTTTTGTTTATGGAATATTATTGTCTCTAGTCTTTTCATTATTTTATAATAATAATTAATTAATTAATTAGTTTTAGACAAATTATCATAATAAAGTAATTTAATTTTATCTTTGTTTTATTTATTATAAATGTAAAATACCCAACATCTATGTTAATCGCTCATTATAGCTATAATCTTTGAAACTAAATTAAATGAAATTAGTTTATTAGCACAGGCATTAAAAGCATGCGCTTGCTCATCGTTAGACTCTACAATGGCTTCGGAAAGGCGTAGACGAAGAAGACCACTCGTCAATCATAGTCTATACATCAAAAATCTATAAATTATGAACAACAAAAATTAAGATTAGATCAATACCACGGTGCAACCACACAGTTATCAACCCATAATAATATGAAAAATTATGCCGGTGAGTAGCAAAGAGAGAAGCATGGCACACAGGAGTAGACCGCCCCCATCGCAGCACCCGTTCACGAGTATCACGTCCTGGACAGCCATCACTCCCGTCAACCATATTTTAGGGAAGGGTTTCAATTTCATTTTACCTTCATTGGGAGAATACAAAATTGGAGTATCTTGACACAATAATAAAGAAATATCTGAGTAATTTTGGCGGTCTTTTAAAAATAGATGTTCGTGTATGTGCATTGAGAAAATTGGCAAATTATTTTAAATAGGAGAGCATGTTTTTTGGCAATAAAGTTATTATTAATATATAATTTTAACGCTTTTCTTTAAAAAAGAAAACTGTAGATTATCGCTCGAAATAATACCGATATTTAACGACGCATTTTTAGAAAATTAAATAATAAGGCTGCATAAGTTATAATCCCTTTGACTTGAATAAAATAACACTAAAATAAAAATGTCACATTGGCGATTTTGCCGCCGAGCGGGCGATTTTCTTTTGTCATATTATTTAAAATGTCTAAAACAAACATAAAAGAGTTTTTAAAAGCGCTACAAAGTACCACGGAATCTCTAACATGCCGCGTTTGCTCACAGTTGTGTCAGAACCCCGTAACATTATCGGTTTGTTTTCACACTATTTGCGGTGAACATTACAATTCTTCATTAAAATCTTGCCCGGAATGCAATATAGAGTTAAATAACTGTCCGACATTTACAAATGACTATCAAGTGAGTGCTATTAGAAGTCTAGAACAACTGCAAGATATATTTAAAGGTTATAATGTGGATAAAAATGATAAACCTAAAAAAAAGCGTAATACTGAACATAAAGCGGAAAAAGTTGATGAAACTGCACCAAAAGTTCCAGCAAAAGCCAAACAATCATCAACTAGCGAAGTAGCGGAGGTAGAACCTATACCCCCAGCAAGTGCACTCAGTAAATCACTGAAGTCGTTGGAAAAGAAAAACGTTAAAGGAGAGACAGCATTACATGTAGCATGTCGTCAAGGTAAATATGAGGATATATTAACGTTACTTGCGAAAGGTGCTAATGCCAACACGAAAGACCATGCTGGATGGACACCATTGCATGAAGTCGTACAAAATGGCCGCCTGGACTTGGTAAAGTTATTACTACGACATAGTGCATTCATAAACATTCCTGGAGCTGGCAATGAATCTCCGTTACATGAAGCTGTTCGCTACGGGTTCTCTAACATAGTTGAAGAATTAGTCAAACATGGAGCGGACATTAATGCTTGGAATGCAAAGGGTGAGACACCACTTCAGCTAGCAAGTGCAGAGATGAAGGAAACAATTGAGAAATGCACTAAACTGGTAATTATACCTCAGACTATGAATTTGATTGAAGAATCCCAATCTAACTTTGATGAAATATATTTATATTGCACAATAAAGAACAAAACTTTGGAAGCTAAGCTAAAACAATTAACTCGGCACTTTAAAGAATTAAACTTTAAAAAGTCAAAAATACCAAAGCATACAACCCATATAATAGTGGGGACAGATGATAAGGGTGTATCACTACCGTCATTTGAAATCCTCGAAGGTATAGCCAAAGGCCTGTGGATACTATCCCCGGAATGGATAATCAATTCCACTACAACCCAATTGGAACCATATGAGAAGTACGAAGTTAAAGGCATAGGCACAGCAAAAGGAGGCCCAAAACGCTCACGACACAACAAACTATTACAGTTACCAGGCATCTTTAACAATTGTCATTTTTATTTGCACAATTTCCGATCGAAATATGAGGTTTCAAAGCATTTAGTTCTAACTTATTCTAATTTAAGCAACTTAATTATCGATTGCGGAGGCATTGTTCGGAAAAGAGCTCCGGACCCAGAGGGGATTCCGGAGAGTGAGAGGCTGGTTCCATACCATGCTAAGAAGGATGGAAAACTCAAAGAGTGTGCTCATTTCATAATATACAAAGACATGTTTGAGCCGATGTATAACATGAGTCATGTTAAGGCATTGCCACTTAGTTGGTTGTTGCAATGTATAGAGAAATATGAATTAATCGACCCGTGAAGCCTCTAGACTGTTACATGAGGTGTGGTCTGCAGAACAGTTACATGTGTTTTTGTAATGAAACATAAAAAACCAGGTTTAGTAAAGGGGCAGTTACAAAGCAACTAAACATGATATCTATTTTCACTGGAGTCACAGATATTTTTAATGTATAATTGGCATAGTTTTTTCTCATTGAGCAAGAATCAACTGAGATTACAAAGCTATGAGCTTTTTTATTATTTTGTTTTTATTATTAAAGTAATATTAAAAAACCAGTTTTAAATATACATATATTTTATTTATTACTGAATCCTGACCACAGATATAATTTAAAATAAAACAACCATTGTTTATATTTTATATGAAAAAACATATTTACAATCTTAAGTTAAATACACTAAAGAATGTTGTTACGTTTATATTATTAGTCCAATGGGCTAAGACTGGGCTAGTCGACCACCAACACTCTTCATGTGAAGACGCGTCTAAATAAAATTTCTCTACCTACCTACTTATTTTCTCAATATTTACAAACTTAATTTATAAAAACTATTCTAAAATCACAATTTCATTTTAACTTATTGAAGAAGGTACAGCCTAAAGCACCAGCACTCCTCACCGCATACATATCAACAGAGTACAATACGTATGACTTTTACACAATAGTTTTTTAATTACAAATAAAACTAACGATGGCCTTAGACTCACTATTGTCAGAGGCGTAGCTACTAAGGGGCTAGACGTAGCAGTGGAATATAAATAAACCAGCTTCCAGGAACGCGACTTTAATAATGGCAACTTATTTAATAAATACAGGGGAATCCCCAACAAGTCTCGAACATCTTTGTTTGTATCCTTAGTTTAGTATACAGTTTAATTTTTGCCTCGAGGCCTTTGGTTACCTAGCTACGCCACTAACTGTTGTATGAAGAAATGACAGTTGTCTGCCCTAAACCCCATACAACCTTTATGACCAAGTAAAACTCGATCATGATTTATAAAAACTCTACAGTAACTCTGTAAAATCCTCAAAAACCACATTCGAGCGTAGTTTGATTTAAACTCGAGTGTAGAATCTGAGCATCGCTTTTTCCGAAGCATTCTTGAATATTAACAAAAATATTATTGTATAAACAATAGAGCGTTCATACTAAAGGCTTCACATAATATGCATGCCATGCACTTGTTGGACATGCTAATAAACGAATCTCATTTCGTTTCAAAAGTGAACAAGCTGCTATTACAGTTGCTGCATATTATTGGAGTTTGACAAGTCCAAGTCCAATGAATGATACTAGAAATTATAATAGAATAATGATTTCCATCAGCCGGGAACCAAACCCGCTGATACCTGATACAAATCCGAATACTTGAGCGTATGTCACGAGTTCTTCAACAACGGCGTGTAACTGACTCTGAAATCATGTAATTTTAACACCACATAGTCTCTATTGGTGTACACCTCATAGAAATGCTCCAGATCGCCTCTCAGCAACTTGGTGCAGAGCCGAGGGTTGTTCTTCATCGCTGGCAACTCGGTGTCCCAAATCTCTTCAAAAGTGCAGCCTTTTCTGTTTAAACAAAGTTAATGAATATAAAATCAATCGTATTTCTTTTATTGCAAGACATTAAGCTAAAGTACAACTCAAAAGCTGACGACAGCTGCACCAATCACACGCCGATTTTTTGTACACTCCAAATGGATACAGATTGGACTTTGTATTGAAAGAAACAATCATTAGAAAGGGATAACTATATCGAAGTTGACTCATGTGTGAAAGGGATGCAGATATCTCCTTTGCCGTTCACGACCTACAAAAACTGTATCCATTTGAAAATCGCCGTGTACATTTCACTTTAACAATTGAAACTCGTTAAGAAAGAAATAATAAAAAGATACCTACCCGCTTTTTCCATAACAGTATCTCCTTTCAATAATCAAATAATTAACTTTGAACTTAGTTAATTCCTTATACAGCTCCAATGGTGTAAATTTTCCATATGTTTTATATACAGCGTAGTTCCTCAATCTGCAAAAATAACACTACAAGAAAACTCTTACTAGAATTATGTCACATTCAGAAACGCCTCTTGAGCATAGATTCACTGATTAGAGTTCAAAATTTCAAACGTCATTTAGCCATACAAAACAAAATAGACCAATCACACGCTTGTAACATTGTTGACGTGATTTTTGACCAATGATAATTATCCATTGGATCTACTGTTACCTAGCTTATTACTTTCTTATTAAAACATAAATAACAAACGCAAATTACTGTTTAAACTATTCTATTTGTAGGCCCTATCTTCATTTATCACCACTAGATGGCGCTAATCATCACCTTACCTCGACTCCACGTGTTCATAATGGGGATGATTAACGATAGGCCTTCGCGTCGTCAGCATCACGGTCGCCATTAGAGGCATGGGCCCAGCGAACACTGCCAATGGACCCGTTTCAATTAGAATCCAATTTATTAACGTCTCCAACTGTATATCGCTGTATTCACCTGCAAATGATAATAAACGCCTCCATTTAATAATGTCCAATGAAATACGTTATTTCTATACTAAATCAAAAAAACACTCAAGTCATTGCATTTGTCGATAATTCGAATAATTCGATTACTACATGATGATATTCAATTAAGTTAGAACTTCACTATAAAGGCTCAGGTTTAGTCAGTAGCGTAGTTAGGTAACCAAAGGCCCTGGGGCAAAAAATAAACTAGGGCCCCAACTAAACTAAGAATACAGGGGAGTTCCCGCAAGTTTCAAACAAAGATATTCGAGACTTGTTGGGAATTCCCCTGTATTTTTTAAATAAGTTGCCATTATTAAAGCTACTCTCGCTGAGTGAGCCGCGCGCCGCGCCGAAAGTGTGCATTCGCGAAACAATTGAAATCGCCCGTGATGCGCTCAATACCGCGGTATCTTACGCAGAGCGGAGGTTGTCGCTCGTAGAAAGGAAATGGTAAAAGATTTATCATATAATGTAATCAGAAAACACAATTTAATAATATAATGGGTAACTATGGAGATAGCAAATATACTCTGCTCACAAAAAATCGCGGGTGACTATAGTCACCGCTCGTAGCGAAAGGGTTAATAATTGGGCTCCAATAGAGCGCATTTACTCATCAATACACAAACAAACTATGCACAATGACAATTTTAAATCGCAATTTTATAGATAACCTACAATGTTAATATATGTGATATAATTTAAAAACACACACACATACCTATATTATCTGCTTCATCTAGAAGATTATTCAACCCTTGGTGAACGCACAACAAGACCAGCGGAAAAACGGCTATCCTCAATATATTTTTGTGCTTTTTGAACAAACTGAAAATTGAACAACTGTCATTTAGAAATACAATCTCATTGTATGAACTCGAGAAAATAGTTTCTATGCCCACTACTAGATGGAGCCACCGTCGTTTAAGAACATCAGGTACATAGTTAATGTCGTATATGATAAACCGCTTGTCCTAATTGAACACAAGCCTAAAGTTTTATTTACACAAAAGCAAGATCGTAAGCAATATAAAGTTTTATATTTAAATAAAAAAACACCAACACTTTTTGCAAGAAACAAAAGAACCATATAATAACCATAAAAAAAGTTTATAGTTGTAATGTTAGTAGTTAAAAGTTTTGTAAGTGAGTAAGTGATGGGTCCCACGTGACAGACAATGCCAAAACCATATTATGTATTATTCTTAAATAATCAATAAATAAAAAAAGTAATAATAAAATCAGGGGTGTGCGAATATTCGAATCTACGAATTATTCGGGACGAATCGAATATTTCGAATTATTCGAATTATTGGAATAGTTCGAATAATTCGAGCAATTCGAATATTCCAAATTATTTGAATACTCCAAATAATTTAGATTCTTTATAATTAATAGAATACTTACATTTTCAAAATAGAAAACTTTGTTTAATAGAGACAATGGTTTCGAAAATAATATTATAATTTGAAAACAAACAATTAATACAACAATCATTTTATTTTAAGATAAATTGTAATTGTAATATTATTTATCTTCTAATCCATTGTCTTTAAAAACAATATTAAATAGAAATTTTCCACTTAAAAATACCAAGTATTCCATTAATCATAAAAAAATTTAATTATTTGAACTATCCGAATAATTTGGAATATTCGCATTATTTGAATCACTATTCGATTCGATTCAACCACTATTCACACACCTATAAATAAAATATTCTACCTGTATTAGTATGAGTTTAACCCTATAGCAAAATTCATACATTGTAACAACAAACTGAATAGTTTAGGAGGTCACAAAAATTAGTTGACACGAGTATTTACAATGTTATAGATATAAAATAAAAATCACTCACCTATTGTAATAATGTTCATTAAACGCGATCGCCGAAACGATGCACAGATGCGGCGTGAACAGCAACTTGAGCCTCATAACGAGCAACGCCATGAATCCAAAGACAGCCATCTGAGCTACATTGTAAAAGATCCCAGGATCTATTTCCAAGTTCGTCAGAAATGCAACGAAACGAGACGCAGCTTCCTCTGTCTCTTTTCGACTATCATTCCCTCTCTTTCTACTCAGAGAACTCTCCGTCCATTTTGAAATTAAATTTAGAACAACAAACACGACAGTCGGTAACAGACCAGTGGCGGTGATATTCTCAAAATAATTCAAAGGCAAAAAATCGAACACACTCGAGCAAGTATACAGCATGGTGTGAAAATTTTTAAAATTCGTAAACTTAGCTAAAACAATTTCATAAATATGTCCGTCGTCTTGAGTATTAAAGAAAATAGACAAGAATCTTTTCAGGCCATACGTCATAGACAATATTAGACCGAGTCTCAATAAAATTAGAATTACTTCAAGGAGCAAATCCTTTTTATTTTTAACTTTGACTCTGAACTTACTGAAAAACATACAATAGAGGGAAATGGAAGTAAAAAGACATATATAAAAGGAGGACTTTAGCATGTCGTTCCCTTGCAACATCACTATAGCCAAATGCAGACCACAGAATTGGCTATACAAATATATCCCCAGGGTTTTCGCATCGATCACGTGCAGTTGTTCCATTAAAAACAAAATGGCCGTTTGTGTCGCAAACACGAACTGCGTAAATTGCCAGAACAACAAACACGTGGCGTTCAAAAAGAATAACGCGACCTGAAATTGAAAAACAAAAAAATTACATTACTAATTTTAATAATTTTGCTACAAAATAACTGATTTTCAAAGTGGGCGTTAGACGAAATATGTTTGGGAAGAAACATATTTGTATTTAACATCACTTATTTGTATTTAACATCACAATCCAAAAAGAACAAATGGCTGACAAAGACAACATGCCTGGTGTTGCCATGCAAATAATTGTCCATTAAAAACGGATGTTTTACATATTACATAAGTATCTTTTATTCACAAAACATAACGATTTAACTAATATTTGAATTATAGTGTACAGAACGTCCATTTAATTTTAAATATAAAAAAAACCTCAGTGTTACCAGCATAACTACGTATTAATTCTCCCATTAACAGAGGTAATATCAAAATCGTGTAAAACCCAGATATAACCTCACCTGTATAACCAACATAGTACTTTTGTTATAGCTCCTAAACTGCAACGTAACAAACCACATTTGCAATAACAAGAATGGCTGAGCAAAGTTCTCTCTCTCGTTAGGCGTCCACATCACACGCGTACACTCAGCATGATTTGATAAATACTGTATTGAAGCTATTATACCGCCTATGACTGTACCACTGGAATAAAAATATATTCAATTTGAGATTGTGTATGAGCTTAGAAAGGAAATTATTTAAAATTATTTTGCTTATAATTCCCGCTACATTAGGTCGATAAAGGAAAATAACCTCCACCAACATGCAATAACTTGTCTCAACGCGTTTCGCCACTTCACGTGGCATCATCAGGATACATGGAGGTTATTTTCTTTCATCAACCTAATGTAGCGGGAATTATAAGCAAAATAATTTTAAATAATTTCCTTCATACAAATTATATCAGCATAATAATGTAATTGTTTTAAAACCATATAATATGACACAGTGTGTGTATAGTTTTATATGATAATTCCACTGAATATAATCCAAATTTTTTCACACAAATAAATTATAAAAAAGTCACCTCAAAGAATAAGCAAAACAGAATAAACTGGTCAAAGTAACCCCAGCTAATAACCACACAGCTTCCAAATAGAACAGCATCTGATCACCGAGGCCCACGCAGCTGGTCACCGGAGATAAGTTCTCACCTCGATGGACTAAGTGACATTCCTTCGTTGCATTAACTGCTGGCCAGGCGTAGCGGTATATAAAAGCCAGTATTAGCTGGAAAATATTATAATACATACAGTATCATCGCAAAAGTGATCTTCGAATCTGTCAAAACTTAAACCGATACCAATGTAACTTTGTTATATGTACTTTGGTCGCTCAATGCCTATAGTATAATAATATAGGCATACAAAAAGTGGTTGTTATTAGCCCAGTAAGCCGTCCCGGGGTCATATCGAGCTTAACACTGGAGATATGACCTGTAATAGTTTATAACAAAACAGCAATATAGATTATAATCTCCAACACTCGAATAATATTTATAATTTATTAAAAAATTCAGTAACGCTTTAGTTGAGGACCCCAGGAATTACTAAATTGTGCCAATTTAAAAAAAGGACAAGCTATAACGGCCACGTTATAGCACGCGTTAGTCATACTTAATATAGAGCTAAATCTAACCTAAAATTTTCGTTATTCATACAGTCTTGGGGTCCTCAACTAAAGCTAAAACAAAAATCCTTTACCTCAGGATGTATATTGAATCTATTAAACACATTTACTTCATTCGGATACTCCACTTTATGATCGTGTAACAACTTATGTATTCCGTAAGCAAACTGCTCCTCTTCAACCAGAGTTTTGTAATAAGAATAGTAGAAACCCATTTCTGTTCGGAGCGACATTTCACGCTCTAAATTAGAAAGATATGTAAAGTTACGGTTTTCCTCAAATAATATTTTTACTATTTTATAGTGCATGAAACCTATTAGGAAACCTGTAAAATAATTATAAGCTGTCACAATCATTCTTTATTTATTTTAATCAGACAAAAGCTTGACGGGGTCTTTAAATCTTTTCTTAAGAAAATCTTTATTTCATATTACCCTTTAGGCTCTTGCGTATATAGTCAGAATCTACGAAATTTCGGAAAGGTATAGAAAATACAAGAAGCTCGCTATTCATAGCCTGTACAGTATAATGTTAGTAAATAACCAAAATTAATACTATAACTAGTGATTCTATTATAAATACTGATCAATCCCCTTGAAACAATTGTAAACGCAAAGGGACCATATAGGAAATCCCGCCTTTTTTATTTAAATTATTGATTTTTTTGAGAAAACAAATTTTGTTTCATCATTCTTTTATTTAAAAAATTCAAATACATTTGAGGTTATACTTTATTATTAAATATTTTTTTCCAATATATACGTTATTTACCCTTTAATAATATAATATATTTATCGACTTAGTCAAATATGAACGCATTTTGGTCATTTTAACACCTTGAAATATAAAACTAAAATTTTACTCACCGAATCCAAGTAAATATGTAGCTTTAAAACATATTCTTTTGATATTAAAACTACTCGGAGGATCAGTTGACATATCAAGACCAACGTTCTCCATTTCAAGTTAAATAAATCGATAATTAAGTTAAATTTTGAGAAAACATCCTAAAACCGATAAGATTTGCAAACAACTAACGTAGTGACAGTTCTTGACAGATCTATAAGGTGACAAAACTATTCATACTACTATCTGTTATATGACAAAATTAAGTTGAAACCTTATATACAGATGTTTATAAAGTTATTGATTACTTTTAAAATTAGTGTTATAATACTAATAATATAATTAATGTTTACAAATGAGGGGTAAACAGAAGGATCATTTAAAATTTTATATAAATGTTTATTTGCGTTTATATCTCACATTACAGTTATTATTTCTCGAATACGTGCTATTTCCCCTAATATTTCAGATAACAGCGATATCCATCAGATAACACAATCTCTGCCCATCCCTCTAAAAATGACAAGCTGTTAAACCTTAGGGCAATATATATGTCTAAATATTAAACCTAAGTAGGTTATCTAAGACACGAACAAAGACATTGTCAGATAATAGATATGTGAATTAGAGTGACGGAATACAACACAAAATGTCCAGTTTAAACTTTATAAGAATTCATTTATTACTGATACAAGGAAATAATAATCATGTCATGTAACATTATAACGGTATAAATATAATTATTTATACAACACGCATTGTTATTCATTTAAATATAAACTCTTTGTTGTTATGAGCTTCCATATAACGTTACTAGATGGCGCCACAGATCAGAATTAGCGCGTAGTTTATACTGGAACGGCGTAGGTAGCTTTTTTTATTTATTTTACGCCTGCATCATTTTCTGTGAACTTAAATCCGTTCCAAACGTCTCGCCCCACAGCTACGTCTCGAGCGCGGAACAAAGAAAAAAATGTCATAAAGGACAAAATAAGGCCTCGAACGCGCCTTCCATTATCTTTCTCACTCTTACGCGCATGATAGAGTGAGTAAAACATATCCATGTAACCTATACGTGACTTCGAAAACGCTGTAACTCAACATTGGAAGGTTATTCTTTTTGATCGTTTTTTAGTGAATTATTGGTTTGGAATGTTCGTTTCTGCATCTATACATGTTTCCTTCTGTTTTTTATAAATGGATTCTTGTATGATATTATAGATTTCAATTTTATTTCTATAAAATATAATTAAATAACTATTTGTGTTATTATTTATAGATGTAAATATAAGCTAAACTATGTTTTAGTTAAAAAACATATTTAGCTCGCATAATAAATGGACGTTATGTAATATTTACAAATAGCATTTACTGAGATACGCTGATATTGCTTTTGGGTGACAATACGATAAATATAAGTAACTTCACGTTGCATCTCTTTTCGTAATGTTGGCGACATTATAATAACAATGGGCGTGGCGTAAACTCATTTAGCTATCAAGCGCTGGAGGAGTCGATGCGCACTAGACGGTTGTATTGAATAGTGAAATGTATTGAAATCTTACAGCGACAGTAGCGCTGATTAGGTGCTAGCGAGCAGTTGTGTAAACTTTTTTTAATGGGCTTACGTATTTCGTCGCCTGCGAGCGTGTGGTTTTGTGTTACATTTTATTTTAGATTATTATCGCATTTCCTTTAATTAAAGCTTAAAAATAACTCAAAGAGTGTCTAAATTGTGCATAGTAACTGTGTTTTAATCGTGTGTGCTATTCGAACAGTGTTAATTGGTAATTTTTCATATCTATAAGCTTGAATCACATTAATTATGTGAACGATGATGACGAACCATCATAAGTGTGTAAGCGATAACATTTATGGCTTGAACTTTTCCGTTTAAATGGACTTATACTTTTATATCTCAGTTATTATCAGTGAACTGTGAAATTGTGTGAATTATTTCCACTGTAATCAATTATTACATCGAGGTCGCGTCTTGTATAGACTTTTAAACCGGCAGAACTTTTATATGAAATTCTTTAATCATTTATAAATCCAGTTGAAATGTTAGTTAAATATTAATTATTATTATTGCAAAGTATTGCCGCTGCTTTTTAAAATTAACTCCAATCAATACAACACAGATGGCGCAGCTTGTCAATTAAAAATAATTTAATGTTGGCAGTACTGTGAACTCCAAGCGCGGCTAACTTCGCGCAGCTGCAGACAACATTCAATCAAAAACAATTTTGTGTTGGGCGAAAAGCGTGTATAGTGTTTTATTTTTGTTTTTTTATCATTTGACTGTTGAAATAATTGTTTAGTGTTGTTTTTCTTGTTGGTTTTGTGTTAAACTATCGAAGTGACGCCCATAATTTTATATCATTCTATTGTTACGCAGTATGGAAGTCACATTATGAGCCAAGGAGGGTCAAGGCGCCCTTATTCCCGCGGGGGACCTCGCTGGCACCCCCGCTACAAGGAATACTGGGATTATGATCAAAATTACAGGTAAATATTTGATATGTCGCAGTTACGATGGCACGTTTCACAACTAACTTTCGCTGTTCGACGTTGCATAAGACGTGATTTTTGGCTTAAATAATTTAATGTACGCGATAAGCGATGTTTTTAATGTAGGTTACAATAATAAGTACATTTTCGTAGGTTTATCTTGTTATTTAGTCCCTTTTTAAATACACCAATGACGTTACGCTATTTTTAAGAGTTTCATGAAAGTATAATATTTAATCTTATATACACATATAAACAGCCATTTTACCTTATTTATTTGTTTTTTTTTTTCTCTTTGTTATGTTAAACCTAATGGGTATGAGTCTATACAGCTTGTATAGTCTGCTTCTTATTGAAGAACTTATTTTTATGAAATTGTAGAGTGTAAGGTTTACTTAAAATTTAAAAGTAATTTTTATTAGCTGCCAATACACTTTTGCTAATAAAATAACTTTAAAGACTGATGGGCAGACTGGTGATGGTTTTTATGCCCAGTACGCCGTCCCGGGATAGTACCACCAAGGTGGGATACCAGCGGAACACCTGTGAAGTGACCTAGTCGCGTTTTGAGCTACTGTTACCACAGACATCTGACCTTACTCCAGCTTAACATTAGGCGGAGTATAGTCATATAGCAGGCTACAAATGGATACAGTTTTTGTAGGTATATAATTGATAGAATAGAAAGAGAAACGATCGCGGTGTGGTCAACTGTAAAGGAGGTATCTGCATCCCTTTCACACACAATAAGAATATAGTTACCCTTTTCTAATGATAGTTCCTTCCAGTCCAAAGTCCAATCTGTATCCATTTGAAGATTGTTGTTTATAAAAATTCCTTAAATCGTAGCTATGGAGTTGCTTCTACTGATGTTTGTATCTACTTTTATTATCTGTTTTATATATAGCATATGTATATGTATTTAGTTGTTGTTATTTTGTATGAAAAACACATCCATTGATAGTTTGTAACATTCATAATAATAATATCTTTGTTAGAAGTTCACATGTATCAGTTAGTGCATCTCTTATCTTTTATGTGGTTATAATACAATGCCCTGACCCCAAAGTAGGATGCCCTGTGCTGCGACACTCAATCAGGGCAAGGACAACATAGACCAATACACATAGTATTGGTTATTAATTTCCCCATATATTGTAATACTAGCTCTTACCCGCAGCTTCGCTCACATTTAAGTCATTAAATAAGTATCAGTAAGATCTAAAATAATAAATTGGCATCTAATCACAAAAATGACACCTAACCTCAAAAATTCAAATAGTTTTATACTGCATATATAAAAATGATAGAATAAATAAATATAGAAAAAAAAATTGAAACTATAGTCAATTGAAACTATAGTAAAAATTTATATTATAAAAAGTATCCTATGTTACTTCTAGTACCTTCAAAAATATGTGTACAAAGTTTCATGATGATCGGTTAAGTAGTTGTTGCGTGAAAACGTAACAAACAAACTCACATTCACATTTATAATATTGGTAGGGATGTTTGTTCTTGTCTTGCTAGTTATCTATAGAAATATTTTATATATGAGTCTAGATATAAAACACCATAAAATCGTGTTCCGCATCTCCGCTGGGGGCATAGCGGGGGGGATGTTACGTCACGATCTCGTACAAACGTAGTAATTGCGCACGCGCAACTGTTACAAGGGCGGGTGAAGGCGAGACCCCCCCTACTTCCTAAAGAAGGTCGGCCCGTGAGAGCGTTCATTTTGGTGCATTTTTTTGTTTGTTTTAATGGCCACAGATGACATTGGTTAAGTTTGAAGAAATACCTAAAAAAATAATACTTAAATTGGAAAGTATTAAGGAAATAGTGTGACCAAACTTCATGATCACTTTTCGTGAATTACCCAAATTCTAATCAATTCTTGTTAGAATCATTGTTTGATACAGTCGTGGTTTGTGTGAGAATTTATGAGTAAGTTACGGACCGTACGGCTTACTACCGCGTTTGATTTGATTAATTTTAGCCCGACACTTTGAGAGTCTAACGCTTATTGCGGTCGCCGCGTGTTGGGAATTGGATTCAAAGTAAGACACTAAAAATCTTTTACTAAGCAATAACTTTATTTATGAAGTTATTTGTCATAAATAAATATATGTAATTTATTTGTTAAAAAGGTAATTAAGAGATTTTGAAGTGTTTATTCGTGATTTTATTAATGTCCTCAGGTGTCTAACGAAGACAATTCTGCCAATGTCGAGTGTTCAATAAGTCCAATAAGAAATTATAATATTATTAATAAAAGAAAAATTAAAAGTATTATTTTAAAATAGGTTGTGTTATAAGGAATGCCTTATATAGTGTTAGACGATTGTTAAGAACGGCATTGACCTGACGTCTTAAAAAAGGCGTAGTTGAAAACGCCTAAAAATTTGCGACCTTAATGGCGAAGATGAAATTTGTGGTTTAGTTTAGTAGTCTTAAGATTTTACCACTAGATGGAGCTATCGTCGTGTGGTTTGGTTATTCGTTTTTTTTTATTTGTATCCTTCATTGTTACTAACCAGGGTTTCATCCAGGTCTAGTATCAATCCCATCCTTTTGGCTAATTGGTTCATTTGCTTCACGGCTGTTCTATCCCATTCGGCCAATAGCAGTCGAAAGGCTAATAGCAGTAATCCTGAATAATAATAATAATAATTGTATCATTATTATTACTGACGTGGCATTTATTATTTTTATTTTGTTATTATAATTGTATATATTTAGTTGGATTCACGTTAAATGGGAGAGATTAACCCATAGGAGGGACGCGCATTGTAATTTTTTTTTTATTGTTGGACACGACATGTGACCTCTAGTGGCCTGATGTAAAGCTGCACTGGAGGTCCATGAGCGCTGACGACCGGAAACCAAGTATTTCCAGTCGTCATCACTATGCCGGATTATATGTATTATTATAGTAGTTTTTTAATCACTGGTTAATTATTTTCTACTTCACAGTGATGGCAGCAGTGCTGGGAGTCCGAAGGAGCCGCGGTCACCACCTCCGACGCATCTTGGTCACCCGTCACACCCTGGCCATCATCATCCTGCTCATTTGCATAATAAGCATGATCAGAGACGGCAGAGTGTTGGTCTGTGTTATTTGGTTATTTATTACTAGCTTTTACCCGCGGCTTCGCTCGCATTTAAGTCATTAAATAAGTATCAGAGATCATTTCAATAGAAATGAATTAATATGATTCCAAACAACTGAAACTGTAGTCAGTTGGAAACTATAGTAAAAAATAATTGTTTTTTTTTTAAATAAAAAGTATCCTATGTTACTTCTGGTACCTCCAAAAATGTGTGTACAAAGTTTCATGATGATAGGTTAAGTAGTTGTTGCTTGAAAACGTAACAAACAAACTCACATTTATAATATTAGTAGGGATTAAAGTAAAATAACAGTATGCTTTTTAATAGCCTCACACTAGGCAATGCCTGTCACGTGGGGATTTCCTATACTACAACTAACTATATTGCAACTTATTATTTTTTTCTTTATGAAACCTATACCAAGTCTGTCCTTGTTGATACAAGCTAATAGTAATTTTTGATTATATTTCCAGGAGGAGGTAGTGTTGGAGGGTCAGGTGTTCAGAGACGACCTGAAAGGAGACCTGCACCGGCAGACTGGAGAAGGCATAGTAATTATGGAGGTAGGCGGACATATGATGGTTATTGGTGCTGCAGTGTAACACAAGGCAAGAATCAGCTTGAAGCGGAGTATAATAAAGTCTGGTTGTTGTAACAGGCACGGTGACATCGGTTGCTGACAGACGTGTCTCGCCTGAGTTGCATCACTATAGAGGCGATTTTGAAGCCAGGGGTATGTTGATTTTTACCAATGACTGAAATTTTTGTAAATAGTTTTCAGCTGTTATCAGTGGCGTAGCTACTAAAGGGCTAGACGTGGAAGTGCAATACAAATAAACCAGATTCCAGCGCGACTTTAATAATGGCAATTTATTTAAAAAATACAGGGGAACTCCCCTGTATTCTTAGTTTTGTATATAGTTTAGTTGGGGCCCTAGTTTATTTTTTGGCCCAAGGCCTTTGGTTACCTAGTTACGCTACTGGCTGTAATTTAGTTTTAATTATAGGTTTGTTGCAATACAATGTATTTTCTTATTGATATTTCAGTAATTACTTAGGTAAAGATGTAATGAAGCTTATCAAATAAAACGTGTTGAATAAAAACACTGTATCTTCTTAACCTTTAGATGTGGACGTTCTTTTTTTGTTACACTTCCATGGATAGACGGTCCCACAGACCGCTATATTTCAAAGACAAATTAATTGCGAAATTTTAAGATTTTCTAATGATTATTGCTTTTATCATTATCTATTGATATCGGATTTAACGACTTAGTATATATTTTGTCAAACTTATTTATATATATTTTAAGCTGTTTAACATTTTAAGACACTTTTTGTTTTAAAGAAACACGAAAATTACAAACTGCGCGTCCACTATTAAAAGTTAAGATACAGTGTTACACATTTTTTATTCTATGGAATATAATTCTTCTTTTCATTGTTCTGTTTCTTCTGCCAGTTCAGAGTATTAGTGTTTGCTCAATATAATTTCTTACAACTAATGCGTTAAAACCCACAGGATTATTGTCTAAGCGCACCGCTAAGACGTTTTATTTGTTTCTATCCAGACATGTCGATTGGTGGTGTAAGTTCGGGGAACCTCGGCGAGGGCATGTCTTCCAGTCATCATCAACATCATCATCCGTATATGCACCATGTTCAGGTTAGTTTTTAGTCTGAGAAGTGACTGGGTTGGCATCAGAAATATTATCAAAATAAAAGTCTTAAATTTGTTAAGTCACATACCATAGACCAGTGGTTCTCGAGTGGTGCTATGAAATTCTAAAAGTGTGTCACAATAAAAAAAAAGGTTGAGAATCACTGCCATAAACTATAGATGTATGGTCTGTTAGCAGTTGTTATTGTTTATGGATCACAGTCTACCCTTTTAACGTGACATCACGTTCTATACATTTTTTCACGTTTTCATAGATAATCTTAATCTCTCACAGGCTGTTTGCAGTTTGAAATAAAACGTGCCTTAAAAATATTATCACTACAGAATCTTATATTTCCGTAATTAATTTGTCCTTGAAATATAACGGTCTGTGGGACCGCGCTCCTATGGAAATGTGACAAAAAAAGAACGTCCACGGTTAAAGGTTAACTTGAAACTTGAGATTTAAATGAAGTGTTTGAACATAGATTCACTGATTATAATTCATGTTCATTCTATATCCACTTGATTTATAGGATACAAACCCGTTGGCTGGTTCATCGGCTTCATCGCACGGAATGGGCGGTGGATCATCTGATGATAGTCACAAAGTCGGTGATAGTCCGAGCAGGAAGCGCAGAAGGATATGCAGGCATCCATCGACAGGTTTGCACTAATCTTTTATCTTTTTTATAGGTTAGAAAACAAATACCGCTCCCACGAATTAGTCACTGGCGGTTGGAAGCGGGGTGCAGGGGAGTAGTGGGGATGGTCCATGTAAAGAAAACTATCTTATAAGAATAAGATGATGTCTTCAAATCGTTTACAATTTTCACAATATAGGAGGCGTTCTTGTACTCATTGATAATGAATAAATATTCTACATCAGTGGTTCTCAAACTTTTTTGGCGAAGGAACCCTTTTGTAAAGAGAAATAATTTATAATGTTCTAAAATAAAATAAAAATTGATTTATATGCATTCTTTATTAATAATCATATTGCAATGTAATATGATTACTTACTTTTTCAGTTGGATTTTAAACTTTATGTTGGAATATTTAGTCTCCCTTTAGTAGGTATTTTCGCGGAGCCCTAGGGTTCCGTGCAGCACACACGTTTCACATATTGGTGTTTCCTTGTTTTCAGGTGACCGAGTGGAGACTGAACGTGTCACAGCAACGTCAGGGCTGCCTGGAATGGGCTCGAATATGGGCGTCGGGAGTGGCAGCGGGACTGAGAGGAGACGGCAACCTTTCCATCATCATCATCATCATACGTAAGTTTGCTGTTGGTGAAGGTTTGTCTTTCGGTGTGTACTATAAAGTCTTGTGTGTTTCAGTCGACGCATGCGCTATGTGAGCGGCGTGGGTGTGGGTGGGGTGTGGGGCGAGGTGCCTATTGTGCATGGTGCGTCACCACCTCATACGCCATTATTGCTCGATATCAATTCGGTAAGTTTGTTTACTCTAGATATATATATTGGTAACACTTGTATTTGCATTCCAATTAGAACAAATAAGACTGCATTAAGTAGTTCTACGACTCGCTACTAGAGTATTTCTAAACATTTTATACTTATACTCTCAATTTTTGAATTGTTTTGTTAGGTGGATTGAAAACTAGTTAACTTTGAGAACCACTGTGAATTTTGTTTGCAGATGTCCCTGCGTGGCACTAGGCTCGGTGGTGGTGTGAACGTGACCACGTGGCCGCCGAGGGATCACACAAGGGCGCAGGTATTAATCTAATTGAATGTTGTTTTGTACAATAACATCGGTACGACGAATCAAGAATGTCCATTCTAAAATGTTGATCGATCTGTAGTCGGTTTCAAACACACACAGTCTTCTTCTTTACTCTTATGACATTTGGCACGTGTTAGAGAGAGAGATTTTTGTTTCGGGTACTATACTGTCATTTTTGATGTGATAGACTAAATAGTTGGGTTTTTTTTACTATAAACGGGATAATAATTTCAAATTTTGAAATGGATACAGTTTTTGTAGGTATATAAGCGATAGAAAGAGAAATGATCGCGGTGTCGTGAACGGTAAAGGAGATATCTGCATCCCTTTCACACATGTCTCAACTTCAATATAGTTATCCCTTTCTAATGATTGTTTCTTCCAATCCAAAGTCCAATCTGTATCCATTTGAAGTTTGTCAACTGTACGTAGCAAACAATGTGACTACAACTCATGTCGAAGAAAAGAAAAAAGAATAGTTGTGTTTTATAATCCTCTCTGTGATTTCATTAATTCTTTTATTTAACTTGTTCTGTGCTCCTTGTGTGGATTAAAAACGTGACTGTTTTATGCTAATAGTTTTTGTATGGGGCGTTTTTAGTTCTGTCCGTCACCGATAGGTTCGCACTATTCGACATTCTTGATTGGTTGTAGTGGTTAAGCAAAAAAAAAACAACTGAATTTGTTACTTTTTAATGGCAGACTGTTACATATTATGAAATTAGCTGTTAAATTGTTGTTTTTTTGGCTTTCTCATAATATGTATTTTGTTTTGTAATTCCATATACGTAATGTGACTTGAATTATGTATAATGATAAAATTTAAAAAATAACGCGCAATAAAAATAATAAAAACAATACGCATACAACATACATACATACACACACAAAGTCGGGGTTCAGTGATAGTGATATACGTTAAGTGGGAGGTGCAGATGGCGAGTGGGTCTCCGGGAAGTGAACTGTGGACCGCCGGCGCGTGTCTGCCCCTGCCAGTCAGCACAATACTGCATTCGTGTCATCAGGTGAAAAATATTGTTACGCCAATGCACACCCCGTTTTGCAAATGTAATCTCTCTGTCCCTTTCTCTCTCTTGTCTGTCTGTCTCCTCCTCACCAGTCTGTCTCTTTCTTGCTTTTCGCGTGCGTCACGAGGTGAACTAAAATAAGGTTAAATTTTAACGCCATCTAGTGGTGGTTTGTAGAATCGTAATAATTCTAATAGTTCTCACTAGATGGCGTGTGATTATTTGTAATAAGTATTGGGGTATACAGTTTTTTTTGTGTATGTATAATCATATACTATTTCGTAATGTTTCCGAATGAAGTACTTATTTTGTTTATAATAATAAATTTTATATACGATATTCTCGTGACGTGACGCATGGAAAAGTTTGCAAAGAGACTTTAGAACGTTAACCGCCCACTAGCAGCCGTGTTAGGGATGCTCGTTTAAAACGCGATTAATTGCTTTTTGTCTTTAATGAAGATGGTTTTCTTGTTGGCTAATTGATTCACTAACGTCTGAGCTTGCATTTAGGATTGCTTTGATGGTGGCTTGCACGTTTTGTTGATACGGTGTAAACTCTATATAGCGACGTTATTCAGAGTTGGTGTTAAATAGAGGGAAAATTGATCGGTTTTGTTTTATTATTATAATATGTATTTACTAATAAAGTATGAAGGACGTACACAGCTGCAGTTTTTGTTATTGATTTCTGTAACTTAGAAATTGCTGTTTATTGCTTAATAATGACGTTATTTAGAGTAAGGTTTACTCTAAATAACGTAACTGTACTCATTTACTGAGTTTTGTACTCTTTTTAAATCCTGTACTCTGAAAGTACTCATTTGTATAATTTTATACTCATTTGTATTTCTAAAACACTATTTTAGATTATTTTATTAATTAATTATTAATGCTGCTGTTGAAAGGGTATTTTCACTGGGGAATGATTATTGGCGTCTTAACAGTCAAATTTAATATGCAAAATGAAAGTTGTTCGGATGTGGCTACATTATTAGACGAACATCCTCATTTAGCAAAAAAAAATCCACTCCGAAGAAGAAAATGTTTTTAAAAGAAAATAAAGTTTTTATCATTTTTTCTTCTTTTTTTTCACTTGCACTTGCATACTTGCAAAGTGTACTGTTTTCGAACAAAAAATAGTTGGTCACCTTATTTAGAGTGGGTGTGATGCTATATAGAGTGTATCATTTGTATGGGTAACGAGGTAAAGTATAAATGATTTTCACGTTTTAGGGGGTTGGTCCGTTAAATATAGTAGCGTTAAATGGAGTTTACACTGTAGTTATGTTTGTTGGTATTTTTTCTTTGTTAGTATGGACCGTGGGTTCTGTTATGGGTCGCTACACGTGCGCAGTGCATTTAATGCAAGCCCCTTTTTATTATACTTCTAGTTGCAGTGTTGGTTGTTGTTTTTTGTTGAAAATTATTATTGACTAGCTGTTGCCTACGACTTCGTTCGCGTAGTAATGAAGATATAAAATCCTATGAAGTTTAAATTTTAACATGAAAAAGTAGTTTATTGTGACATAACTGTAATAGTTAGACATATGGTGTCGCAGACTTTTTTGTAGATATTGATGTCCTCTATAAAACTGTAGTACATCACTTTGCTCTATTATCAATAATTTCTGCAGCGTACGCAATATAATGATTTTTTTTTTGGATTTTTTTTTTTCACATTTTGAGGTGCATTATTGAAGTTTTCATACGGATCCTAACGTTTTTGAAAATATGCTATAATAGCCTATGTTCATCGGGGATAATGTAGGATTCTAATGGTAAAAGAATTTTTCAAATCGGTCCAGTAGTTTCGGAGCCTATTCAATACAAACAAACAATCAAATGTTTCCTCTTTATATATTAGTATAGATAATGCATCGTAGTGTATATTTTAGAGTTGGCTGAAAGAACGGGTTACGTTAATGTAGGGTATGTCTGAAAAAGGTCCTGTTTGTCTTGTCATGTATATAACAATGAAAACTGAATGTTTGATATTCTATTTGATTATTGTTAAAATTTCAGGATTTCTAGAACTCTCTACTAAAGATATTTAATATCCTATCCTAACTTGGATATGTTGTATGTAAACAATCATTAGAAAGGGATAGCTATATTCTTATCGTGTCGAAGTGCATGTGTGAAAGGGATGCACATATTTCCTTTGCCGTTCACGACACCGCGATCGTTCCTCTTTCTCTTTCTATCGATTATATACCTACCTATATAAAACTCAACGCTGATCACGTGACTCCTAATAGATAATAAACTGTGTTGTGTCTCTTTCTGTCGCATTTTAAATAGTACATGTAAGAAAGAGATGAAGCATGTTTGACTTTAAGTAGTTAATTTGTTTGTAGACATGTATAGATTCGTCTATAAATCACGTTCTTTTGTTTAATTTTTATATCTTGATTATTAGCAATCGCATCTGAACTTCGTATAGTACATTCCGGTTGCTCTGTGGGTTTATCACGAATTTAGTCTGGCTTTCGAATCGAGCTGTCACATGTAAAACGGATCCGTTAGCAATGGGGATCATGAATTTTTACTAACAACTAACGAGCACCAGCAATCTATCAAATGAACGAAAGATCGAGACGTTCGAAAATTAACAAAAAGTATCTAAAATATTGTAGTTACAAATCCGCACGCGATGGCGCTGCTCTAATTTCCATACAAATCGCTTGAAGCGAACTCGGTTCGAAAGCCAGACTAAAATTCGTGATAAGCCCACTGTAGGTTCTACGGTCATAAAGACGCCGAGGATAATGAATTCTGATGAAAATCTAATAGGATTTAGAAATAAATTGGAACATATAACAATAGTTTTCAGAAGTTTTTCAATGTTTTATCTTGTCGCTTAACTCTACCAAAAAAGCCAATGTAAACTTGAGCATCCCTATGCGCCTAATTCAATTGTCTCGTAGTGGTAATTGTATTTGGTTTCAACTAGTCATGGAAGCAATTGTCAGTCAGTTAATATGTACACTGACCAAGTGTTAAACAATATTTGGAAGCTGGTAAGCGAGTTGAATGAAGTGTCAGTTAGTTTTTGCTAAGTTTAGTGCGTTTGTACTTAGGGCTAGGTGACGCGACTCGCTTGTCAGACTAGTGGGCTTTTGACATCGTTAACAGAACTATTTTACAAATGTCAAAGTTCGTTTAGTTCAGTCTATCGCCGATAGGTTCACTTTTAAAAGTTCCATTGTAAAATTGACGTTTAGAAAATAGTTCCGTTTTCAATGTTAATATTTGGTCTGAGTGACTAGCCCAGTTTTTGTGTCCCTGTCGTTCGTATGGTGAGTGAAAGAGATGACAGATTTCGATTTGTGTTTCCGTATAATACCATTGGTTGTTCAGATAGTTTTCATGTCTATTTGCGTAATGCGGTTAACCATCGTGTTTGTTTTGACTTTTGATTCGTTTTAATCTCCCATTTCCCAAAAACGTCCACTGAATGCATGCAATCGGGAGGTGCTATTGGCCGGGGTCGTTGGTCTAGTTAATATCTAGCAGTTTTATTATTTGGTCATAGTCCCGCACTGGTGGCATGCGCTTGAGAAGCGCTGGCTCTCTCGTCCACGTCGTTGCATGGCTGTCCTTTGTTTTTTTTTGTTTTGTTTTTAATTATTAATCACGTGTCGCGTTTAATACGTTAACTCTTCACGCGTGGGCTTATGAGTCGTTTTTGTAAGGCTCACTATTGTACAGTCAACAGTCTTCAAATGGATACATATTGGACTTTGGACTGGGAGAAACAATCATTAGAAAAGCCTACCTATACCTACAAAGATGTGTGCATATACAATATAATATTAATGTATTAGAGCAGTGTTTCCCAATGTGGGACAATATGATTGTTAAGGGGGTCGATTCGAAAATGAACGCGACACGAGTTTAACCCTTTCGTTCGCTCCGGGCCATTTAAATGCAATGCTAGATTTCGGTGTCAAATTTAACAAAAAAAGCATATTCTTAAATAATTATTAGGTATAATTTCGCTTGACGAGACCAAAATATCAACTGGGTGCTTGGTTACATGGGGGGAGGGGGACTACTAATGTTAGAAAGGGGGCACAAAAAGGGTTCGGAAACACTGCCCAATTAGAGCTTACAAAATGACTCAAACCTATCCTTGGTAGCTTTTTTTAAAGTGGTTATTTGTGTGTGTTTTTAGGGGTTGTTGGTGTAGGTGAGGTTGTTTACTAACTTGGCTTTGTTTCTAATTGCTCTGTTATTTCACTATTATAATACATATATAGGTATATTTACTAATAAAGTATAAAGAGCGTACACAGCTGCAGTTCTTATTAGTTTCTTTAATTTAGAACTGTTTATTGCTTTATATTGTCGTTATTTAGAGTGGGTGTGATGCTATATAGAGTGTGGGTAACTCAAGTATATTAATTTGGGCGTTTTAGGGAGTTTATCGTTGAATAGAATCTACAATACTTTGTAGACGTCTAATTCTTTGTTTCTATATGAAGTGGACCCCCTCTCTCGAGTCTCCTTGTGGATTGCCTTTTCTAACTGCCTGCCTGCATGTTGTGTGTCACTGATGCGGTTATTGCACTGAGGCCTTGTAGGATGTGACGCTGGGCTCGATCTTAACACACACACTAACGGTCATTGTTGCTTCATTTAGTTTGTGCCGTTTTAATTGAAGATTCAATACCAGTGTTTCCCAACGTGGGGGCGTTTCGCTCCGGGCCATTTAAAAAAGCATTTTCTTAAATAATTGTTGTAAATAGTTATTAGGTACCAAAAAACTAAAATATCAACTGGGTGTTTGGTTACATTGGGGGGGGGGGCATAAGAATTTTAGAAAGGCTAAGGTGGGGCGTGGTACAAAAAAGGTTGGGAAACACTGCCCTATATATATATGTATATCGACGAATCCTATTAACGTAGTCTGAACTAACTCTATACTCAATACAGGGGGGCTACTCAGGCATACTCGAAGTTTCGTGATACATGAGCCCGTAAAAAGTCTTGTCAGATGTCCGTAAAATAAGCATTGAGTGACCTATCCGTCGTGAAGTCACTGTCAACTCCGTAATTTCGTGAATGATTACGGGTTCTTAAGTGTTCCTGACTAGGAAATGCCCGTATTTTTGTGCGCCTGAGTAGCCCCCCAGCAACAAACTATGCATAATATCAACTCTCTATTGCAATTTTGTAGATACGTACTTAGTACTTTGTTAATAGGACTCTGAGATATGTATTATAATATATAAAAAATAGAGGAGGCGAATTGTGGTCGAATCGAATAGTGATATTCGATTCGAAATTCGAATCGAATATTCGAATAATGCGAATATTCCGAATTATTCGGATAGTTCAAATAATTAAAAAAAGAAATATGATTAATGGAATACTTGGTATTTTTAAATGGAAAATTTCTACTTAATATTGTTTTTTGTCTAATAAAGACAATGGATTAGAAGATTTTTTTATTTTACAATAAAATAGTTTTCTATTTTGAAAATGTAAGTATTCTATTAATTATAAAGAATTTAAATTATTTGGACTATTCAAATAATTCGGAATATTCGAATTGCTCAAATAATTCGAATTATTCGAATTTCGAATCGAATAAATTTGATTCGATTCGTTTCGAATAATTCGTGGATTTGAATATTCGCACACCCCTAATAAAAAACTAATATTCAATTAAAATGGTATTTTATATTAATAGTCAATACTCGTAGAACTGGACTCGCTCTTTTTTAACGTCATGTAAGGCTCGTCGGGTGTGCCAGTCCTGTCACAGTCGGGCGCTTTGTTCGTTAAATGTATTTTTTTTTGTATTTTTCCTATAAATTTGTCAACTCGTAAAAGACTATCGTTTCAGCTTGTTTCTCTAATTGGTCTGGGATTTATGTTTAGTTTAGTGTATTGCGGTCGAATACGCGGTCTGTGTGATTTATTTCAATTTGAAGTCTGTTTAGTTTCGTAGTTTTCTTTGCGGGTGGAACGTGGTAACAGCTGATGGGTAGTGTTAAGTCGTTTGTATCATGTGGTAATATATTTTTTAAAATATTGATGTCAGAAATGACTAGAAGTAAAAAAAAACTTCATATTTCAACATATTAATAATTAGTTTTTTATTTGTTGGCCTAATTTCTCTCCATGGCTGCGAATAGGCTTAAAAAACCGATATGTTTGTCTTTTGTTTTTGTTTTGGTAAAAAAAAATAATACTCCTTAGTTGTTAAAAAAAAGTCATTCTCAACGTTACTAGTTGCAGTTAATGCATTATAAAATTATTATTTACTAGCTTTTACCTGTGGCTTCGCTCGCATTTAAGTCATTAAATAAGTATCAGAGATTATGAAATGAATCAATATGATCTAACCTCAAAAATTCAAATAGTTTTATACTGCATATATAAAAATAAATATAGAAAAATTCCAAACAGCTGAAACTATAGTCAATTGGAAACTATATATATATATATAATAAAAAGTAACCTATGTTACCTCCAAAAATATGTGTACAAAGTTCCATGATGATCGGGTTAAGTAGTTGTTGCGTGAAAACGTAACAAACAAACTCACATTCACATTTATATAGTAGGGAGGGATTATTATATCTTTAATGTCGTGTCTAGATGTAAATTGCTTATTTAAAGAAACGAACGTAATTAAGCAGGCTTCACAATTGATCAACGCAATAGTGTTCGGCCGCGAATTCGTATTGTATGTACAATCGATCAGCATAGGGTATGTTGAGACGAACCATGTACAGTAATACCCCGCTTTACGCGACCCCGTTATGTGCGGTTTCACTATAACGCGAAATTAAAATTTATTATTAAATTACGCGAAAGAGTGCGTATAAACATAATGTAGTCATCAACTTCTTTATGGTCGCGGGAATTTCAGTTAACGTTAAAGTTTCCGGGACGTATCCCTCGCGTAAAGCGGGGCATTACTGTACTGTTAACGATTAACTAAACACCTAAAGTAATTCAAAGACTGCGTTTTATGTGTAAAGCTACGAATTACTCCGGTTATGTTTTGTCTCTTTCTAGTTCAATTTAAAATCATATTGGAGTGAAAGGGACAAAATATGATTTCACTAATTTAGAGTAATTAGTAGTTGAACTAATGTTTTGTCTCTTTTACTCTTGTGTTATTTTCAAGTAAATTAGAAAGAGATAAAATATGATTAAGTAATTCGTCGCTTGGTACTGTTTTTTATATGTATTTTCATATAATTATAATTTCTTAGTTGTTTTAGTAATTTTTAACAATCTGTTTCGTCTCGTCAATATTTCTAATGCTGGCCACGTTCGTCTGAGTTATTTTACGCTCATCAACTTTCGTATTTTATACTTTAGTGTTGCGCAAACATAAATACGAAACTTGATGCGCGTGTTATATTTTTAATATTTTCGTATTAGAAAAGGAAAACATACAATGTAATATGTTCCTTTGGCTGAATAGATGCACGGGGTGTACGCGGCGCCTATAGCAGGTTACCACCCGCACCACACACATCATCCCCACCATGCCGGCTTCCCACCACCGCCGCCCAGAGCGACGCATTATCTTGGACACTCTCAGGTGAGTATTGTCGATGATTTACTTATTTACTAGCTTTTACCCGCGGCTTCGCTCGCATTTAAGCCATTCAATAGGTATCAGAGATCATTTCAATAGAAATGAATCAATATGATTCCAAACAGCTGAAACTATAGTCAGTTGGAGACTATAGTAAAAAAAAAATATTTTTCCTATGTTACTTCTAGTGTATCTCCGAAAATATGTGTACAAAGTTTCATGATGATCGGTTAAGTAGTTGTTGCGTGAAAACGTAACAAACAAACTCACATTCACATTTATAATATTAGTAGGGATTTATTCAGCACAGTCAATTCCAATACCATACCATGCAAGGAAGTGACAATTACAAAAGATACACAATAATATTAATGTCAAAAAAAATAGCATAAAAATAATAACTAACTAAACAAAACAGTCTCAAAGGAAATTAACATGATATTTAGTACCTATCAACTTCACAACTATATTTCTCTTATATTCTACACCAGTGGTTCTTAAACTTTTAGTGATAAGGGACCATTTGGACCATCAACAATAAAACACACATAAAATTATTTAAAATCATTCTAATTTATTTATAAAGCCTACCTACAAAATTACATTAAAACTACATATTATAAAAAGGACTACTATTATATAAACTAAATGAAATTTTAATTATAGGATAGAACGGCATGCTCAAGGCGATAAAGGGATAGATATTACACTTCTAATAAAATTACAAAAATACATAAAAAATAAAAAACAAGAACCAAATAGGTTTAAGGAAAAGGGGAGAAAAAAAATTGACGGAATAACGAAAATTTATATTACTTTTAAATATTTGTAAATACCGCCAATGTCTTATATATAATCATTCGAAATTGCAGCGCTTGGGGCCGGACAACGCAGACGCAATGGGCTCGACCGGCAACGTGGGGGGTGAACTATCACCTCTGCAACCAACACAGGTCACCCCACCGCCCTTGTTGTTGCATACGGAGGTGAGACGCCGTCGCGTGGCCGAGTGGTGTGTCTAAGTGGTATTACAGTTGTGTCCCCGTTTTCAGGCGAGAGGGGCGCCGTTAGAGCTGATGGCTCCTCATCACCCGCACCATTCGCATCATCCACATCATCCGAGGATTCCACATGTGAGTATGGTAAACACTGAATATGGGAAAAAAATTGACATATTTTGATGTAATCTATTTTTTGCATCTTTATTATATCTATACGAAATTTAAAATCAAGAATCTAGAGTGCAAAATGTCAAAGTGACAGTTGAAAAATTGTTGCCAGTTAAAATAATACAAATTTGAATTTAGAATTAAAGTTTTTTCTTTTTGTGGTGTTATTTATGGTGTGATAATGAGATTATATTTTCAGCGGAGATCGATGGGCACTATACTACAGCGTCACGCGGCACGCTGGCCACACCATCATCCCATACATTTACAACCGCAAGTGAGTTTAATATAAATTTAAATTAAGCTAATTGAATCACTCTGTATAATGTTATTATTATTATTACAGAGTGGAGTCCCTCACTTGACAACGGTGACTCTAAACCCACCTCAGACATACCAAGTGTTTCTAAATCTGCTGGCGATGTTCCCGCTGTCGCCTTTCAGCGCGGACACCGGTGGGCCCGGGGAAGACTTGCCCAACTCACCTCCGGGGACCGAAACGGAAAACTATGAAGCCTTGCTCACGTTAGCCGAGAGGCTGGGCGAAGCCAAACCGAGAGGGCTGCCCTCGCATCAGATCCATATGTTACCTTCCTATAAGTTTAGGTAATAATGATAGTTTGTTCTATTTTAATGCAGGTAGTCATCAGACTGGGTTACAAGCAGTAGCATAGTTAGGTAACAAGGGCGTTCCCTGGAGCAAAAAATAAACTAGGGCCCCAACTAAACTATATACTCAACTAAGAATACAGGGGAGTTCCCCGCAAGTTTCAAACAAAGATATTCGAGACTTGTTGGGTATTCCCCTGTATTTTTAACGCTAGATTTACCAGACCAGTCAAAATGACTGGTCTTGCAAGATCAAATTAAAATTCCTACTGCATGTAACATTTTCTTTAAATTTTCTAATCTTCTTTAATTTATAACAGAAGAAATAGTTTTATGAACTTTATATTATTATTTTATATATATTTGTAACAAAACAAATATATACTTTTTTGGTTTTGGTAGGTATATTTAAGCTGGTAAATCTAGTGTTAAATAAGTTGCTATTATTAAAGTCGCATTCCTGGAATCTGGTTTATTTATATTTCGAATGTGGGCTTGGGGGCCGTGTAGCCCCTTAGTAGCTTCGCCACTGATTACAAGGTATATAAAAAGGGAATATTTCAGAGCAAGTCGTTCAGGTGGGGGTCAGACTTCGTGTGTCGTGTGTATGGCCGAGTTTGAGGCGAGGCAGACTTTGAGAGTGTTGCCGTGTGCGCATGAGTTCCATGCCAAATGTGTTGACAAGTGGCTCCGGGTGAGTTATATGTTATGTGTCACAACTTTATGCATAGAGTCAAGTCAAGTCAGACTGGTGATAATATCATACTATATGTTATAATTAATTTGTTTTACATTTTTGTATTTGTTAAAACTACCTACAAAATTGAATGAAGACTATGTATGGTATAAAGTGACTCGATTATTACGAACCAAATGAAATTTTAATTATAGGATTAGACAGCATGCTTAAGTGCTTTAAAATTAATGTAAAATATACTGAAGAAATATTGTTAGTTAAACTTTAAAAAAATGCATCTTGTATTAATTATAAGGTTGTATGTAAATATTGATTTTATTAATTTTCAGTCTAATCGCACGTGTCCGATATGCCGTGGGAACGCGTCCGATTACTTCTCGTCTTCGGAGTGACCAAAAGCGGGATCTTTTTCTTTTGTTACCGTGCCAGCGTATATTTTTAGCTTTAACATTATAATTGTATAAGGTTTTATTATTATTATTATTATTATAAACACTTTTAAGATGGATACTGGCTGGATTGTGGTGTTTTAGTATTTTTAAATTGCCTTCTCGCATGTAGGTGGCGCTGTCAAAGTTATAACACACTACTAAAGTATTTGGTTATATGATTTAAATGATTTGAAATGCATTTTCATATTGTTTAATAGAATGTTTGTTTTTATAAAATTGCTACTTATGAAATAGTTAAAAATAAATGCGGGTAGTAGTGTTTCTTTGAACTGTAATATGTATTTGTGAAGTCGTTATTTTTATTATTGTTTCTTCTTTCGTATAAGATTTCATTAGAGTTTCAGATGGATAGGTCAGAGTACAAATAGTACGTGAAGTGGAAATTTTACTGAAAACCCCTTTGTAACTGGTATATATATATATTATTTTCTAATTAGATTCCTTTTTTTAAATTATATTGCTGTTATGCAGAATACAATATTAGCAATGTGTTTCAAATTCAAATGGATACAGATTGGACTTTGGAAGAAACAATCATTAGAAAGGGAGAACAATATTCTTATCGTGTCGAAGTTGAGGCATGTGTGAAATGCTGCTTTCTCGTTTTCTCACTTATATACGTACAAAAACTGTATCCATTTGAAAATCGCCGTGAAGACAACTCTGCTATTGTCAAGTATTCAAGTAACAGCCCAATAAGATTTTAAATATATAAAAATGAATAAAATTTTGAAATGAAATGAAAATAGTTTATTAGCATATGCGGCACTAAAGGCGTGCGCTTGCTCATCGTCAGACTCTATAATGGCTTTGGAAAGGCGTATGACGAGAAGACCACAAGAAACTCGTCAATCGTAGCCTGTACATGAAATAATTAACAAAAAAAAAGAAAATATAAATTAATATTGTATTGGCAACACTGAAATTATTACTGTCAAATTGTTTGCGAGTATTCTATAATGAAAAAATTCTAATTAGAATAAAAACAAGTGATTATTTTGAAAAAACAAAGGCAATTTAAAAATAAATGCATCTATTTCAATCTCAGTGTCAGAGTGTGGCTTGATTGTAATCAATTTGTCCCAACAGTGCTGGGGCCATGTCTTTTTATGCAGTGGTACCACTACATACGAGTTTGATTCGTTCCGTAACCTTGCTCGTATCTCAAAGCACCGTATGCTGCTGCGAATGTAGATCAAGGCGCATGTGACTGCTCGTATCTCAAAGCAAAATGTCTCTCGTATCTCAAAGCACTCGTATATCGAGGTACCACTGTATTTAGTGTTCTATTCTGTTGAATATATTTCTTCTAGGTAATCGATTTCGTGCGAGAATTGAAGTTCCAATTTTGAAATGAGAGTGGTGATGGTGGTATGTCACGTTTGAATTCTCGCGCGTTTTTTTTTTTAAGTTTCCTCTGTTAATCTCACTAATGTTAATGTTATTATTTTTAATTCGCTTTTTCTCTTCTCTTTTATCGACTCGAGCGATGAGTTGTTGGGAGGACGGTGTGGGGAGTGGGATTAAGATTGGTGGGAGGCGATTTTGTTAGGCTTTTTCTAATGGGTAAGTCGTCTTTGACAGGTAGATGTAGACCTTTTATGGAAGACTTAAATGAACCTCACTTTATCTTAATATCAGGTGGGGTGTTATTTATTGGAATTACTGTAATATGTCTGTGTGTGATGTGTCTTTAAATTTCCGTTTCCGTAAAAAACGTTGTAATGGAGTTTATTTAAATTTGGAATCATCAATCGCATTGGTCCTTCAGGTTCTTTGGCATGGTCAGAATATACGAGATTTCGGATAGGCATATGAGCTCGCCAATCGTAGCTGTACAATATAACGTTAGTAGTTTTTATATAGATTAACTATTACTAATCATTCCTTGTGTTTTGAGTGTTTGCGGGTAGATGTGGAATTGTATATGGTCGTTATATTGCTTTGGTGTGAGTTGTGTATACTGGCTACTTATATATAAAGTTTAGTCACGTAAGGGGTGAAACAAGACACATACTATGCTTGGTAATAGATATTCGTACGTTTATTTATTTGGCGTGCGAAAATTTTCTCCCTCTAATTGTGCAAAAACGGGTGAAACTAGTTTTGTCTAAATAGGGTTTAGGGAATTGAAGCAAAATTCATTGTGCATGTGTTTTTTTCGCTTTTTTGTATTATAGTACAAATGACAATCTTCAAATGGATACAGATTGAACTTTGGACTGGAAGAAACAATCATTAGAAAGGGATAACTGTTTTCTTATCGTGTGTGAAAGGGATGCGGATATCTCCTTTGCCGTTCACGACACTGCGATCGTTTCTATTTCTATCGCTTATATACCTACAAAAACTGTATCCATTTGTAGTGTGTATAATGGTGGCATTAGTCTGATTTTTTTAACTTACTACTGAGGGAGTGTAATGGGGTCATAAAGGCTTCATCAAATGTGTTTTTCGTTGACATATTGCGCAGTTTAGGGTAAGTTGCAATTATTTAGTGGTGAGATGCAATATTGTATTTCGAGTGAGAATATTTGGAGACGAATATGTATTCGGTATTATTAATAAACTCGACTGGTGTAATATTTATACATCAAACTTCAATCGTTTTGAATTTACAAGACATTAAAGTTATCCCGCGTCTGTGACTAAATCATGGTCATCGATGGTTTGTAGTGTACACAGTGGTCGGCAAAGTGCGGCTCTGGTCCAAATATCCACGGAGCAAACATATTGTTCGCATTAATAAATATTAAGTATGAAATTAAGTGTAATAAAAGTTTACTAAACAAGCAGATTTGGCTCCCAATTTTATTTATTTTTTAAATGTTCTTATTTGGCTCTTTGGCTAGTTTGCCGACCACTGCGCTAGGGTGACCATCGTGTTGATAAATTTAAGGATTTTCATCAAAAAATGCATTGATTATGATAATGGGTTACTAGCAATACATGTTCGGCTTCAAACATTCAACTGAAACTTGTATGGTAGCAATCAATACCAAATTAATTTGTCTTCCTTTATTGTTTTTGTTATTAAATATTGAGTTTTAAGTTACTAGTGATTTTTAAATTCTTCAGTATGCTGCACTTGTAAAACCGATACATTGTAACTTAAGCTGGTACCCGAGTTCCCTTTTCATTTTTCTACTTTTATATTTTAAAAAAAAATGTTATCGTTCCGTATGTGTTTCAAAATGTTTTTTTAAATTACTGACAATATGAAAGACTAAGCGCAACGTTTTTTTAATACGTATTTAATTGCGGTTGGTGAACAATTTCAAATTTTGAAAAGTAGCTCGGAACCATCAATGAGCTTGGTCCTGTTATATAATGTATTGGTTTTGCACAGTAATCTAGTTGATGGTTTTATTTGACAGCAATAATTGCACAGCTTAAGCCTCTCAGCTGTCATTGTCCTATGAAGGAAAGACATATGTGCGGCTTAAATCGTTTGGTTATTGTTATCTAGTAAAATAACAAAAAAAATCTAGTACAGTGGTTCCCAAAGTCGCATCTAACAAAAATGGTAGTATAAATATTGGTAATGCTCAAAAATTCTCTAGTAGTGAGTTAAGGAACTACTTAATGGTGTCTTATTTGTTCTAATTGGAATTTTTAAAATACAATCGTTACCAATATGAATAAAGGACTGTTTGTTCTATTAACACGTGTATATTACACTTTGGGAACCACTCAATAATCGCTCGCGACCCATAGTTTGGGAACTTCTGCTCTAGTATAATTTACTTTAATATTTTTTATAAGTGATTGTTGTTGTTTTTTTTTTATTCAAATTAAATTAATAAAATATGAATGAATTATAATAATAAAATGCTTCCATTGGTAGTTAGGTTTGTGCTGTTTTAAATTGTTTTTTACTTGATTGTTAAATTATTGAATCGTATGTTGGAATTGTTGATAATGACGTCATCGTGTAGTTCTATCTCGCTCCCACACTCATCGCAAGGTTACTTATTAAAGGCACTGCTATTTTATTTTTGTTTTGTTTTTTTTTATTATTCCCGCCTTTTTTTCTTTTTGACAGTTTTTTTTTTATTTGCTCTCGTGTTTTGTTTAATGGACAGCATTAGTCGCTGAATGTTTATTTATTTGTTTTAAATGGTATTGGGATAAGGTTTTTTGGAGTATTTTTAAGTAGAATATTTAATGAAAAGTATATATGACTTAGTTTTTGAGATAACCTGCTGTGTGAATAATTGTTTTTCAAATTTTCCAACTTACAAAGCAATGTTTGATAACTTATTTGAATATATTTCAGATTAGATGCTTTCGGTACAGTGAGGAACAATTTTAGTATTTTCTTGTTTCTTTTTTTTTATAGTTTAGCTTTTTTTAGAATCCGAGCTCGGTTCCACTAAATTCGTTTACCATACATAAATACACTATATTATAGTACAAATAATCTTCAAATGGATACATATTGGATTTTGAACTGGAAGAAATAATAATAATAATAAAAATTCTTTATTGCGCTTCAAAAATATGGCACAATGGTGAGCTTTCTCTACCAGCTAACCATTAGGAGAAGAATGCGGTGAATGAGGCGCCAATATAATTAATAATAATAATAAAAAAGTACATATTAGCCATACACATAAATACATACAATATCGATATATACTTATATAAAATAAATTAGATAATTCATGCACTATTATTCTGTGTGCCAAGATAGTGCTTGAAGAGCTTGAGCTTGAAAGAGTTCACAATCATTAAAAAGGGATAACTATATTCTCAACATGTGTGAAAGGGATGCATATATCTCCTTCACCATTCACGACACAGTGATCGTGTCTCTTTCTATCGCTTATATACCTACAAAAACTGTATCCATTTTACTCCAAAAGTCTTATCCTTGTACCATTTGAATAAAAATAGTAATACATATCATGTTCCAAGCCAAATGTACATAATTGTGTCAATTTATTACCGTTCGTGTTAGGTTATAAGCGAGTCCTATCGTTCGAATTACGCTTGAAGCCAGCGCAGACGAGCATTGTCTTTTGTAATCACTACGGTTTGTATTAGTTATATTTGATTCGTCAAGTTTTACACAGATACATAGAACAGTGGGCTTATCACGAATTTCGTCTGGCTTTCGAATCGAGCTGTCACAAGTAAAACGGATCCGTTAGCAATCGGGATCATGAATTTTTACTAACGACTAACGAGCACCAGCAATCTATCAAATGAACGAAAGATCGAGACGTTCGAAAATTAACAAAAAGTATCTAAAATATTGTAGTTCCAAATCCGCACGCGGTGGCGCTGCTCAAATTTCGATACAAATCGCTTGAAGCGAACTCGGTTCGAAAGCCAGACTAAAATTCGTGATAAGCCCACATATGTTATTTCATATAGTAATAACTGTCCGAAACATAAATACTTTTTACGTGAAACCCTGTGTGTGGTGTAGAATGCTAGCTGACGGACAGTATCACGAATGGCAAAGAAAGGTACTTACGATTGACTCGGCTTTCCTCTGCTGGTGCTGGTCTGTGATGAGTTGATTCCTTCATTTTTATGGCGATGAAACTCATTACAATTTCATATCGGCGGGGTTCCAATCGCGTATGATTAAGTACCTCTATCGGTGGCTTATCACGAATTTTAGTCTGGCTTTCGAACCGAGTTCGCTTCAAGCGATTTGTATGGAAATTTGAGCAGCGCCACCGCGTGCGGATTTGGAACTACAATATTTTAGATACTTTTTGTTAATTTTCGAACGTCTCGATCTTTCGTTCATTTGATAGAATGCTGGTGCTCGTTAGTCGTTAGTAAAAATTCATGATCCCGATTGCTAACGGATCCGTTTTACTTGTAACAGCTCGATTCGAAAGCCAGACGAAATTCGTGATAAGCCCACTGGACAAAAAAGTGGTAGGGGAACAACGATGTTGCCAGTCACCAAAATAGATAAAAATAGGGGAAAATTTAAATCTATGATTGTGCAAATGAAACTTTATGGGTTTTACTAAATATAAAACAGAAGCTATCTTTTTAGTATATGAAGTGAATTATGATTTGTTTCTATCTTCACAGAAAAGTACACCTATGACAGTCACTCGTCTGCGCTATCCTTTGAGTTTCTAAACGCTCCGTTATTATATTTTTAACTGTAAATTTAGTAATGTAAACGAAAACGCTTAAATTTAATATAGAACCGGTAGGACAAAACTATGGTCCGACTATAACGACGTACGTCTTTTTCAAATTTCGAACGGTGCCATCTCGCTCGCACGTATTGTTTTTTATCGTTGTTTCTTTCTAATGTACGTGGTTATGGTTGGACCAAAGTAAGTTTGAGCTTTGTATTGGTTTCGTAGTATGTTAGGAATTGAAATGTGTGACCCTTTTATGTGTAGTTGAAATGGCTTCACGGTAACAAGGAAACAATAAAGGACTTTCGATACAACCTTGGGCTAAAAAATATTTCGTCACATATACAGGGTGGAGCGTGGGATACTCCCATATTTCAAAAGGCATTAAGTATAGATCCTGTTGATCTGAATTTGCATACCCAAGACAAAATTGTTTTGCATTTTAAATGTGGGATGTTTCCGCGCCCCACCTTGTACTAATAAAACAGCTCAGGTTGTAGGTTCCAGACGGAGCCTTTAGTTTTATACTTTAATAAAAGTAGAACCTACTATTGATATTTGTGTAAAAGCCATTACTAGTGATGGGGTTACTACAACAAATACATAAGCGAGCTTAATACCATTGGCATTATCTATTAACTAACCTTTGTCACTGTTAGTAGTGATGTACGATGCAATGATAAGAAATAATAACATCACATAAAATAACAATATACAGCAATCCTCCGTATAACACGCCCTCCCCCATATAACGCGAGGATTTGAACATTGTGTAAATTGTGTTCTTATAAAGCCGAGTCTCCTGCTCCTGTTTGTTCGAAACATTAGACAAAAACACCGAAACATTGGGGCGTGGCCGTACACATTTTTGTATTCATACACAATGTTTTTTGTTTTCCGTGGTCGACGGAAAGCAAAAACATTGTGTACGGCCACGCCCCAATGTTTTTGTGTAATGTTTCGAACAAACAGGAGCAGGAGACTCGGCTTAAAAGTTAAACGTGATCCGTTTATACGTAACGCGTTATACGGGGGTCGCGATAATACTCGTAGAACGCGGTACTGATATACCGTGTTATAGAGGGAGTTTAAAATACGCAATATGATGAATATAGTTATTTGTTTCGGGAAGAAACCCCGTCACTAACAAATATAACCTTGAAGCTTATTCCTAATTCTTCCGTCCGTTGCACCTTAGGTTACTACAGATGCACTTTAGGAATCCCAACGACATCACCGGGTTTTATTAACACTTTGGCTAATTTAAGTTTTTTAATTGAAACATTTACTCAATAGTTTCTGAGATACTACAAAGAATCTACACAAACTAACTATTCACAATAACAATTTTAACCTTTAACTACTGAGGTGGGGGCCTCTCAGGTTTTAAGAAAATTTCTTAAAATAATTTTATTTATTCCTGCTGATTGATGATCTCATGTGATTTTTTCCAAATGTTTTCTAAACTTTGAAGTGATAGTTAATTATATACAAATAAATTTTTGTTTGATTTAAATACATCCACTGAAGCTAAATATTAAACACTAAACCCTAAAAATTTTTAAATACAAGCACATATATATTACACGGGTCTCTGAGGCCCCCACGTCAGTGTTTACGTGAAATTAAATCCACCTCAGTAGCTAAAGGTTAAATCGCTTTCTTATAGAATTTCAATTTTGTAGATACGTTAATAGAACTCGGTGAAATATTTCGAAAAAATTATCTTAATTAAATAAATATTAAATATTATTGCAACTGACTGTACATGATTAATTTCTACATAATACAATTTGTTGCCAAATTAGTTTTAATTAATACGCTCACACCCACTCCCACTATGCTTCAATTTGTAATTTAAAAAAAAAAGTGAATGTTTTTGTTGTGATTTTTGTAATTATATTAAATTCTATATTATTCGTAATTGTTTTCACCAACGACTGTTGACTTATTATTGTTTTAGAGCTTTTTCTCCAATGTCAAGTTGGTGATTCAAAATAAACGAAAATCTGTTTGTCTTTCGTCTCTTTCACTCACCATTCAAAGGAAAGAGACAAAATCAAATTGAACAAGCTTCAAATATCAACGTGTTCCTGTCATAGTGTTAAAAGCTTCGAAAATAATTAAAACAATAATGGTTTTCTTTATTTTATTTAATAACATCACTCGCTAAGCATACTTTTTTCCCGCAATTCGCACGAATCTGGGGAACGTCTGACGTTCTTTTGTTTTTTCCCATAAAACAAAATGGCGGACGTGTTAAGCAAAAAAAAAATCAAATACACAACTTTTAAATTATATAAAATAATCAAAAGTATATTTACAGCGATATTAATGCAAAAAACGCAGGAAAATTACAGAAAAAGAAATGGTCGGGTCAAATGACCGTTATTTTCTTTTAAAAGTTAATAGTTAAGAGGTCGCTGGTGAAAATAAGCACGCATTAAGGCTTCACGTCAAGTTTGTAGCTTCTAAATATATTAAAACACAAATTAGAGACTTGTAGAGATCTATTGTTTTAAACATATAAAAAACTAATGCTTGAGAGTGATTGAGAAAGGAGTGTTAAGGAATTCATTGACTAATAAACTGTTCTTATTATCAAAAGACTAAAAACTAAATCTGTATGTAAAACAATTAAAACTTAGTTATAATATTTCGTTAATACACAATAACAATTTAATATAGATATTAAATTTTTGTTTTAAATTCATTCGTAAATATATTTTATGCTTTATTTATTACAAATTCATTTTTGTAAAATACATTGAAACTTTACTCTTAAATTCAGTTACTGTACAAATAAAATTAGCATATAACCTAAAAATAACTATGACAACTGTGGGCTTATCACGAATTTAGTCTGGCTTTCGAATCGAGCTGTCACAAGTAAAACGGATCCGTTAGCAATCGGGATCATGAATTTTTACTAGCGACTAACGAGCACCAGCAATCTATCAAATGAACGAAAGATCGAGACGTTCGAAAATTAACAAAAAGTATCTAAAATATTGTAGTTCCAAATCCGCACGCGGTGGCGCTGCTCAAATTTCCATACGAATCGCTTGAAGCGAACTCGGTTCGAAAGCCAGACTAAAATTCGTGATAAGCCCACTGGAGTCAATGATAAAAATTGCCTTCGACTTAACGACGTACTTACAACAAAAAATAATTATCAATCAACTTATAAAAGTTTCACATATGGTAACTGAATTTAAAGGTCTGTTTAACTATGACACCAAATACCGATTTTATCTTTACATGTATAATAATATAAAAATATTTTATAAAAAAGTCGTTAATTTGAAATATAATCAACTTGTTCATGTTCTTATCACTGCCATTGTTAGTGTCTATTTATTCCTTTCACATTAAGAATTATTTTATCAATTCTCAAAGTTTTATGATTATATTTTAGAAAACCGAAAAATTATGTAATATAAAAAAAATATTCGCGTGCATTTATAAAAATCCTCGCCGTTATTTATATTTATTTAAAATGCGCGCGAAATCTCGACAATTACTAGAAAAAAAAAGTGTATATGTATTTTTCCAACGAAAAAATTGCAATATTAGTGTTTAAAATTATATTATACTGTACAAAAGTATATATTAAGAGATCATGTAAGTGTTTGTTTGTTTTTTAATTTTGTAATTGACTTTTAGCTAGATGTTAGTTCACGCCTAGTTCGCTCCGGATGTCGGGTTTTCTTTTGTGTTTCATATTTTGATGTGATACGAGTGCGCTATTAAACATATGAGTTGTAACAAGTGACTTTTATTACAATAATAATAATAAATACTTTATTGCTTTAAAACATAATAATAACAATACAATAATACAACAATAATAGGAAGCAGCATGGACGTAGCCAGCCATGGGCTCAGGGTGGGGCAGCAGTCTAAAATAATATGTAAATATCAAACTATTTACTCCGGTTAATTGTTTTTGTGTCGACTGACGACTGTCGAGTGTGAACTTTCTTACGGATATTAAGTATTGTAGTTAGTACCTAGATAAATAAGTTTTTCAGATTTGATTAGGTATCAGAGCCAGGGTGGAGCAAGCGCCTCAAGCAGATTTAGAGCAATTGGCGATCTTATCACTGAAAGTAATTTCTTCCAGATAACCAATTGTCATAGAAGAAGCAGTAATAGTATTGGGCAATGCAATTTAGATAAATAAAATACATAAATATAAGTAAACTAAATATATAATGAACATACACATATATACAAATATTATTCAGAAGGAGATAGGTATAGTATTTTAAGTTTAAGTTTAAAGATAGGAAGAGATGGTGCAGAATTAATAGATAAAGGTAAATTATATGTGAGTTATTAAAACACCGAACAAAAGACTCCAAATACCGGTATCCCGCGGGATTGAAAATTCCTAATCCCGTAAATACCGAGATTGAACACAGGCTGCGGGATTGGAAGCCCTAGCTCCGACGTTGTTAAACAATACTAACGCCATGTTATTGTCTAATATGGAAATAACATGAATTAAACAACAAATGAATGCGTAAAAAATAAATTTATTAATATAAATCGTAACTACATACAGTTAACTTAAAATTAAAGATTAAAATTATCGTTTAGGCTAAAGTTTCCATTATTAATCCATCACAAATGGTGATCTCTCACATCATACAATTCGGACAGCAACCTGTAAACGTATGAGGGAGAGCTGCCACCTCTGAAACAGAAAAATACATGACACCATTATACCAAAACATAACCACAAAATTATAACCTTGTACACTAATCATTACTTCTTAAAATACATATAAATACGAACAAAAAAAATGCAAATTACTGTATAATTTAGTTTGGATTACTGTGTAATGGTTGGCGTGTTTAAAACATTTATTAGTTAATAATTAGTGGTGAATAAATTACGTCCTAAGTTAAGAGGGAAGTGTCAATAAAGTGTGACAAGGAGGAGGAAAAAATAGCTTAAATGGAAAAGAAATTTAATAAATACTAGGTATTAAAATAGCAAAATATGTGACGTCACACTAGGGGGGGGGGGGGGCACACAAATATGCCCCTTACCAGAGGCGGCTCGTCCTAAAGAGCGCTGGAATATAAGGATAGTATGTATTATGAAGAAATATAGATTACTTCAGTAATTTTCGTGGGAGTGCACTGCACCAGCGCTCTTTAGGACGAGCCGCCAGTGCTTACATTACATTCATTCTATTCTACTGTGCCTATACAATAGTATATTATATTACCTATATCTACGCGTATATTTGGCGTCAAGTTGTAACGAGTGGAGCGCCAGCGATTGCGCTCCTATGAAACGAAGTTTAGTACGATTCCTAGCATTGTATTTAATGAGTGCGAAAGAGAAACATCGACTCAGGCCGACGCGTGAAACAAAAGATTTCGTATGAGAAATTAACCTAATCTGGAGCGCCGCTCACGCGCGACGCTCTGCCCCTTACTGCATAAAATCACTTACAAATTAGTTAAAAACAACGTGACAAGATCAGCCGGAACCAATTCGTATTGGGGAGCGAAGATCTGCGTCTCACCACGTCCAGCGCCATTACTGAAACCAAATAATACAGTAAGCACCTCCACTGAAAGCCTTATTCTAAATATAAGATATAACATTGGGAACAACTTACACATAATTCAAGGCACTCGCAGGCGACATCAGCGACTCGGAATGCAGTCGACCACTCCAATGAGAGGGCGACAGTTTGTACAACGGCGATAATATTATCACCTGAAAACAGCCGTTTCATATAAAACAAGGTATTAGAAAACAATGGCAAAATAAATACTCAACTCACAGGAACGGCATGCATCCTGGCTGCGCGGGCGACGAGTGCAGCCCCAGCGGACGCCAGCACCTTCCCGGCAGCGAGCACTGCGCGCGCACCCAGCAGTACTTTGTGCGCACGTGACACCACCCCGCCCGCCGCACTCACCCCGGCCACTGCCACCAACACTCCTGCAGTGGACAGACGACGCGCCATCGCAGACACCTCGGACGTCTCCGTGCCCTGAGCGATATTATACAGTTAATAGCTATCCGATAACTAGGATTTAATAATAGAAATATATACTATTCATCTCCTTTTGTCTGATTAGTGAAGTCAACAAACATTGTCTGCAAACGTGTGAAAATGAAAATGAAGATCGTTTACTAGCATAGGCACTAAAGGCGTGCGCTTGATCATGGTTAGACTCTACCGTGACTTCGGAAAGGCGTATGGCGAGAAGAATACCACAAGAAACTCGCCAATCATAGCCTGACGATTTCATTTCACTTCAAATCCCAGTCGAAACATTGGTTTTGATTATTATAATTGGTGCTTACAAAATAGGCAAAAAACACCAACACTAGATCATCAATACACTGCTTGCTTATTATACAATAATAATAATAAAAGTTGTTATCTCTATCAAGGTGTTGTTTATATGTCCACATAACCATGGGCGTAGCCAGCCATAGACTCAGGGTGGAGCAGCAGTCTAAAATAATATGTAACTAGTAAACTATACCCACGGTCTTACCCCGATTCATTTTTTTGTGTCGACTGATGACTGTCGAGTGTGAACTTTCTTACGGATATTAAGTATTGTAGTTAGTACCTATATAATTAAGTTTGTTAGGTTTGATTAGGCACCTTACAGCATACCATACCATAGCAAATGTCACCTGTAATATGAGCAGCCTATACCGACACGTCTTGGCCGCGCGTCGCAGGAACTTCTCGCATAACGACGAAGCCCCGTACGTCAACACCAACTCATCGGGATGTATGTGCTGCGGCGCCTGCTCCACTATCCCCTCCACGCTCGTCTCGATCTCTGTCCGCAGCTGCAATAGAAGTAGAACTTGATGTGTTAGGTTAGCAACAGTTACAAGCCTACAATCAAACCAACCAACCAACTTTTCTTTATAAATATAAATATGTATATATATATATATTGTATTGATAGCCCAGCATATGACCACACTCCGCCTGATGTTAAGCTAGAGTGCGGTCCATGAGCACAGACAACTGTTACCACAGACAGTCGACTCCACTATGCCGGCTTGAGGAGACGAATGTGCTCTGTCCAAATCAACAGGGCACACTCCTCTCATTATCCCGGCTACTTCCAAGCTGATCCCGAAACGCGACTAGGACATATATAATATGTATTTAAGTATATAATATTATTAATTATTTTATGTAATGTATGTATTATGTAAATTCAGTTATTATTTCCTTTTCATTGCACCGAATATCACCACTCACACCGACAAAGGGCTTTAAACTTGCCTATGTGATATTATATTTTGCAATAAAGAATTTATTTATTTATATACAAGCTCAACACCATTGGTAGTACCTATAGAGGGTAGTTTTGTAAGACTTTTATATAGATTGTATGATGGTAGGTGCCTACTGTATTGTCAGATAGGAGGTCTTTTATTTCCAGTCTTTACCCAACTTCCAGACTTACTTCAGCCATATGCTGCAGAGTTGGCGATGTCAGATCCGGAGTAATGGGCGTGGCCAACGACGGTGTCAACGTGTTCCTTCTGCCAGCGCCTGTCACTAGCCTTTGCAGGGAATCGCCACCCTCGCATCCGCCACCCATCTTAAAAAATAAAATCACATCTTTAACAGCAACTTCCTGCGAAACCTATGTCAAATACAACACAATTCTTAGTACAGAAGTAGGAATGCTAATTCTCATAAGATATGGATATATTTATTAAACTTACTCTAGAACAGCGGTTCTCAAATTTTTTTTGGCGAAGGAAAAAGCCTTAATATAATTATAAAAAACTGATTAATATGTATTTATGAATAATCATATTGCAATCTAATATTATGTAATATTTAGATGTAACTTTATAATCTCCCTTTGGTAGGTATTTTTTGCAGTATTTTAGCCCTAGGGTTCTGCGGAACACACTTTGAGAATGGCTGCTTTAGAATTATCTCTAAATAGAAACTAAAATAAACTTAATTTATTTGCATGAATACATGGTATATTGTCATGTACCAAGTCAAACAGTTCATCACAATCCACCAATTACATAGGCGTGCAATTTTTCTATTATAATAATGTACATTATATTTATTAAAATTAATTATTATAACATTTAACTCCATCTAACGGGAATTATTAGAACTAATTTGTCTTTGTTGATCACCATTAGATGGCGCTCATTGATTTTGTCACAATATAGTAGAAGCCGGGAATTTATTTCAAATAATGTTAACTAATTTTCATTCAGTTTGTTGTATACCTGACTATGCTCATCTCTGATTAGCCGAAGAACTCTCCGTACTATGTTAGCAGCTGTCAACTCTCCAGGAGCAAGACTGCTGATCAACCGGCCGGCCGCAGTCACTCTCTCTACGAGTTTGCTGAAACAATCAAAGTTTTAATGAACATTGAGATAGCAATTTTTCAAGTTATAATCCATTACCAAAGAGTTATCTATTAACTTCCAAAATATTCAAGACCTAATCATTCAAGGTTCAGTCTTCAGAGCAATTCTTTATTATTCATTTTACATACTGCTATATCTGTATTTATAATATAAAAAGGGAATTTTTAAAAAGACAGTAAATTATTTCGTTACACTTCTGTTTGGTTTGTGCAGTGAGTGACTTATATATATAATTTTTAATAATAACTTAAAATATTAAACAAACATACATCGCAGAAATGTTCTGTGAATCGCTGACAATCTGTTCCAATAAAGAGACCGCAGCCAACGCTATATTACTGGATCCTTCCAATTTCCTGAAAACAACAATAACAACCAATGTATTTGTATGTTTGTTAACAGTTCACCCTGAATATATAAAGCGATAGTTGATCTTGCTTTTAAAGTATTTTTTATTGGAAACTGGGATGTAAAAACAAAGAAATTACGAATTAAAATAAATGATGCAATATATACACACCCATTTCTTAGATCTGTTATAAACTTTATAATTAACGTTTGATATTTATCATCAAGTTCTTCTGTCGCCTGATGAGCGTCAACCGTCGCCATTTTTATAAAAATTAAACAACTTTTCACTTATTTTTTAAAAAATAATTCACTTTGTTAACGTAAATAATAACCTAGAAAATATAGAAAAAAATTGTGCTGACATTCAATAAAGATGTTCGGAATTCACAAAGTTTATACAACAATTCCTTTTTTACTTTTAATAAGTTATAAAACTATTAATTATAAAGGTTAATATTAATTATTTAATATACGAATAATAAACTAAAATAATTTACGGCATTATACAGTATAGTATATAAAAACAAATATTTGAGACTGTTTCGAATGGACAATCATTTATAACCCGACTATGCTAAATTGTCAAACAATATGAAAGAAAATCCTTAAGAAACATACCAATGCAATTTTGTATAGTAACGTTTAAAGTTATGACATTTTGTTGTTGAGAAATGTGTTATTTATACTAAGAAATAACAAATAAATAGACTTATGGCTTCTCCAAGTCCTAATACACCAACTAGTGATATTATTACTTCGGACAGAGTGACAAGGAGCAGTGCGTTAGCGTTTTTAGACAGACGTGCGCAAGAGCAAAATGCACAAAACGATGAAGACTCATCAGGAAATTGTACATTGGATGTTCCAGGGACATCTGGACAGAGTCAAAATCAAACCACAGGTAAATTAAGACTGATTTATCTTTTTTTTTTAAATCAAAAACCTTGATATGTCCAATATGACTGAAGATTTACTATATTCTTTAAGTAGTCAGCACTTTTCACAAATGGTAGTTCTTACTAGTGTATACAGTCTGTTAAAAGTTCTTTTCTTAGGTAGTACAGGAATCAGAGCCAAAGAGTGTTGATGTTTAAATATTATTTATTGGTTACATTATGGAGTGTTGGTTGGAGTGAGCTGACTGAAGTGAACTGACTTGTGAACTGACTTGTCACTCGAGGAGCGTGTTTATATATACCTCGAGTGACGTGGTAGAATGTAGTGTCTCAGCATATTCTGGCGTGGTCCAGGTACGTGATGTTACATAGCGTTTCAGCACGTTCTGTCCTTCGTCCAGACACGTGCCGTTACACAGTCTATTTACATGTGTTTTCAGGTACAATCCCACCTGGATTGCAGGCACTATATACAGCTTGCAGCTGCCTTTACCCTACACAATCAAATCCACTACAAGTAACAACGAGATTAAAATATTGGTAATCATATTGTTTTTTATAAATATAACACATACGTCGCTGTATTCTATTAACATGGTAGCATCTACAAAATCGCAATTTTACTGGATAGCAATTTAAAGTTGTCATTGTGCATAGTTTGTTTGTCTAGATTCTTCGTTGTTGTATTGAATACCTAAAAAACCTAATGAGAATTATATTTTAAAGCTATTTTAACAATAAAACCAAAATATTAGTTCCCTAACAACAAAGTAAAGGCTTATTCAATTTATTAAATTTTTATAAAGATATTACAAAAAAAAAATGTTTATAGTTGTAATTTTAGTAATTAAAGTTTTGTGTGTAAGTAATGGATCGCACATGACAGGCAATGCCTAGTGTGAGAACATTGGAAAACCATATTATGTATTATTCATAAATTAATAAATAAATAAACTATGTCTAAATGAAATTATTTAAAATTATTTTGCTTATAATTCCCGCTACAACATTCAGTAATTTGTCTCGACGCGTTTCGCCACTTCACGTGGCATCATCAGGATACGTGCGGTCGCTTCGGCTTCACTTTAACGACTGATTTTTCGCTGTGCTTGCTGTTGGTTTATATACCTTCCGTCATTCCGCCATTACGTCATTGGTTAGTAAAAATGCTTAGTAGTGGTGAGTCATATAAAACTTGTTTGTTCAACAATGTAAGTGAGTTGTCCTTATTATGTTTTGTTACAGGATAATTATGCAAGTGTGAGGACCATCGAAAACCATATTATGTATTATTCATAAATAATAAATTAATAAATAAATAAACTATGTCTATTGACCTGTCATTATTTCCTTTAATAATAAAATTTAAAACTTTTGTTTCAGGTTAGGTGGTCAAGACCCCTTAGACTACATTAGTATGTATTGGAATGAAGGTAACACTGAACTGAGAGTTCCACCACATTGGCATTATATTAGGTGAGGCAGGTATAGTGGTTAGTAGCCTATGAAAGTTAGATCATATCCTCAATTCTGGGAATATATACAGTCGAACCTGGATAAGTGAGAATGCTAGAGACCTGAATGATATTCTCACTGTAACAAGGGGGCTACTCAGGCATATCCGAAGTTTCGTGATACGGCCGTCACTTCTGTAGTTTACGTGCATTTTGACATATAAGCCTGTAAAAAGTCCTGTCAAATGTCCGTAAAATAAGCATTGTGTGGCCTATCCGTCGTGACGTCGCTGTCAAATCCGTAATTTCGTGAATGATTACGTAAGTGTTCCTGAGTAGGAAACGTCCGTATTTTCGTCCGAAGTGCGCCTGAGTAGCATTTGACTTAAAAATTACTTTCCAAGCATCGACAACATTGGAATTTTTTGGTGAAATCTTTAAATCAAGTTCATAATACGTTAAGAAAAAATAATATAACAAAAACAAAGTCAGCCTGTCCTATAAAATATGAAAAAAAATTATTTCATCAGAAAAATTGTATAAAAATACGAATTTCATCAGAAACAATAAAAAATAATAGGTAAAAAAAATATTTGAATATAGTGTCCTAAAAATAGGACAGTGGGAAGTAATTGGGTTAAGGTACAAATTTTATCTATTTCAGTTTTGGTCTATCCGACCTTCACGGTGATGGCAGAGTTCACCCTTTGCCAGCCCCTGGTGGGTTATCGGGTTGGGGATTAGAGATATCAATCCGAGTGCGCGGCATAAAGAGCGCACCACCTTTGTGGCCGAGTACGCTGTTACAGGCTCTTGCCAGATACGTTTTTTACACAGGTACTTATTACAATCATAAGTATTTATATAAATGTCACTTGAGTCAGCATAATTAGCTGCCAGTCTGTTAGACAGTTATCCTGGTTGATGGAAGTGTTTATTTGTAAAATGATATCTAAATGTTATTAACACTAGATCTAACAGCTTAAATATACCTATTTCTACCAAAACCAAAAAAGTATATATTTGTTACAAATATATATAAAATAATATAAAATTCATAAAACTAATTCTTCTGTTATAAACTAAAGATGATTAAAAGAATTAAAGAAAATGTTACACGCAGTAGGAATTTTAATTTGATCTTGCAAGACCAGTCATTTTGACTGCTCTGGTAAATCTAGTGTTAATCTATCATAATATAAACTTAAACAAAATCCTGAATCTTTGTCTAACATAATAGCACTCCAAGAACTGTTATATATAATAATATTAATTAATATAATATTCTAGGCTTAAGATTGCTATTGTCACTTATGTCATTGTGATTTGGAATATACAGCTTTTCATGTAAAAACTGCTTTTATACTTTATTCATAATGCAACAAGGACCATATTTAGGAATTATGCTGAAGCATAGATTCACTGAGTAAAGTTCAAAAATCCAAATGTCACTATGAAACAAAATAGACCAATGATAATAATCCGTTGCAACTGTCTACTGTCACTTAACTGTCATTACGTTCTGTTACACGCATTTATAGGAAATAATATATAATAAGTAAGTGTAAAGCTTGTATTCAGAAACGATACTCAAGCGTAGTTCTATCTCTAAGCACCTAGTCATTACTCGAGTGTAGAATCTGCACTTAACCCTCTGTCGGACGCGGCCGGTCTCACAGGCACAGCAATTATAGGTTCTATGAAGTCTGATTTAAAGGGGAAAATAATATTTTTCTATTTTGTATAAAATTATTTCTAAACATTCCAATAAAAAAGATTGTATTTGATTTTCATCTTAGATTTAATTAGAAGAAATTCAATCATCAATTGAGCCCGTGAAGCACACCGCGCCCGATCTAAGGAGTTTTTGAGAGGCGCCTGACGAAGGGTTAAGTTTGTTGCATATCCCTAAAGAAATGTGATTCTAGTATAAATGCTCCAGTAAAACTTTTTTAATTATATATTTATTCTTATTTTAGTATACGTATGTATATTTTTTTGTAATATCTTTATTATTCATTTGTATATATTATTTTATTTTGTTTTTTTGCACCCTAAACCCCAATTAAATGATAATTCGCGATTTACTACCTTAAAGTTGGTTGCCTGGTAGAGATCACTACTCAGTGATAAGACCGCCTATTGTTTTTTTATTATTATTTTCTCTTAACACTAGAACTACGAGCTGGTCAAAATGACTGGATGACTTGTGCGTGCAAAGTATTAAATATAATTCAATAAATTGATTGTAGAATTGTAAATAATAGAATCGTTTACAAAAAATAACGAGTAGGGTTGTATATAAAAGTCTTGTGAAGAATTTTTGAAATGTTGACCGGTTAGTAGTTCTAGTGTTAATGTGTGCAATAAAGAGTTATTATAAAACACGTGAATGCATGTTGTAGGTAACAAATTCTGCGCAGGAGACCACATATCGTGGCATTCCCCCATTGATGGGAAAAGTTCTAGACTGAGGCATCTATTAGTGGCAGTCGACGAGCAATTGCCCCTGCTGGAGACGCCGCATGGAAAATTAACATTATTACAGGTACTACTGTGGCGGTCGATACTACAAGCCGAAAATACTTATTTAACACTAGATTTACCAGCTTAAATATACCTATTTCTACCAAAACCAAAAATGTATATATTTGTTACAAATATATAGTATAAAATTCATAACACTAATTCTTCTGTTATAAATTAAAGAAAATTAGAAGAATTTAAGAAAATGTTACACACAGTAGGAATTAGGCACTAAAAGCGTGCACTTGCTCACCGTTAGACTCTACCGTGAATTCGGAAAGGCGTATGACGAGAAGAATATCACAAGAAACTCTTCAATCATAGTCTGTACATAAAATAATAATTAAAAACGTTGAATTTTAATTCAGAAAAAAAAGTAAATAATTCATAAATCAGATTGCACAGTGGTTACAATAATAAACGTTTTATTAATATATGCTATAAAATAGGTAAAAATATATATAGCTACCTATAAAACATTAAATTCAGTCTAAAAAATTATTTAACTAGTTTTTGTTATATGTATTTCAATGATTCGAAACTAATACATTCTGATTGGTTTATAACTAAATTCGTTGTATAATAAATTTTCAGATGGTCGGTTGTACGAGCCGCGAGCTGCGTGCTGCACAAGCTGGAGCAGCTGCTGATATATTGGACTTGATGAAAAACCATCCAAAGTAAACTTTGTCTAGTATATGTTAAACACCATAAGCGAAAGGGAGACGCACTATGTGTCTTCCTGTTTGTTATTCTGATGACGTCATATATTTAATTCTAAAATACAGTAATGCCCCGCTTTACGCGAGGGATACGTTCCGGAAAAAACTGAAATTCCCGCGACTATAGAGAAGTTGATGACTATGTTTATACACACTCTTTCGCGTAATGCGGGGCAATTGAGCGCGAAATTCGAATTTCGCGTTATAGTGAAACCGCGCATAACGGAGTCGCGTAAAGCGGGGTATTACTGTACTTCTCTTAAGTGTTAATATGTAATGCATTATACCTGGCTTAAAGTGATGAATGTGTGACTTCAGTTTGACACCTGGCTTCTTCCAAGCTAATTTGAGACGTGATGCTGCCTCGGACAGTATATGACTTATTTGAAAGTTATTTATTATTAACACTAGGTTTTCGGGACGCATTTTGACTTTTATCAGAGAATTACCAAAAACTGTTTAAATTTTTATTTTATCTCTTTGTATGACTTTTATTCATTGATCGAGGGAAATATAAATTGAAGTCTATTTTCTTTAAAAGTGTTACTGTACTTGTCTATGTGGTATACCTATCGCTACGATATGCGTCAAACTGACGCGTTTCAGTAGAAGTACGTATATAGAAAACGTCCGTAAACCTAGTGTTAAATAAATAAAACGTTTATTTTTAAATAAATATTGCAATCTGTTGCCTTGGCGCCGAAAACCAATGTTGGTTTGTTTTGGCGCTGCACATTCGTCGTACATTTCTAAATATAACTTAAATTAATATAAATTACAAAATAATGTAAAATATAGAAAAAAAAGATATATTACTTTTATAATTACTAGAGATGTTCCGACTAGTCGGCCACTAGTCGGTAAAGCCGACTATCCGGCAACTATCGTAGTCGGCGACTAATCGGCAAAAAGCGCCGACTATCCGGCTTGTTACTTTGTGTCTATTTTTCCAAAAAATGTATGTGTTACTTCCTTGTAAAGAAAACATACTGATGACATTTATCGAACAAAATTAGTATCTTAAAAAAAACAAATCAACATAATATTTAATGTCATAAATCGCAATACTGCGTGATGATATTTGAAATTATCGTCAAACTAGTGAGCTGTAAAACTCAAAAAACTTTCTTTGTTATTTATATTTGTCCACGTGTCAGTAGTGACAGAAATTGCAGCGAATCAGCTGTAAACGCAGCGTCACGGGAATCCCCTAAACCGTAGTCGGCTTGGCCGATTAGTCGGCCGACTAGTCGGCTTATTTACAACCGACTAATCGGCTAGTCGGCCAAAGTCATAATCGGCACATCTCTAATAATTACGGGTAGGTTTGAGAGTCGCCATTTGTTTTTATATTTATTTATTTATTGCTTAATAATACAAGTGAGTAAGGAAATGGCGGCCTCATGCTAAGAAGCGATCTCTTCCAGGCAACCAACTT
>JAPWLS010001334.1:0-41639 GCA_028551675.1 Tineola bisselliella
AAGTGGTAACCCTAATTATATATCACTATCGTTTCGATTCCCAAGCGTTATGAATTTTTAAAACGATGGGTTATTTTGAGTAGGGTTCAAATAGAAAAATATTTAAAAAATATTTGTATGAGTTTGTAAAACAATATCATTTATTTACATTTAGATTGATAACATGTCAAATTGTTGGACAGCAAATTTAAGAGGGGCTTTTCGCAGAAATGTTACTCGTCATTAATAACGGGAAAATTTGTTGCGGGTACGGCAAAACTTTCCATCGGGTTCTAGGCGACTAGTAAAAAAGGTTTTAGTGGATTTTGATCGTATTCTGTTAGGAAAAGTATTAAAGAAGTTTTTACATTACCGACAAATAGGTTTCAATCAATTAGGGTTATGAATAATAAGGAAATATTTTTTTAAAATTTCAATTAAAACTTACTAAGTCGTGGCAAGGTAGTACAAGAAACGTTATAATTAAAGCATTAAAACTTTCTAAACTAGGTATTTAGTAAAGTTTTCGTATAATTAAGTGTATCTCTTACAAAATCACATCTACGAAAAGTACACAAAGTAGAACACAACTATTTATGTATTTAATTGTAAGTTTTTTTTATTGTCTCAATATATTACTAATATTTGATTCTGTTTAACAAATTCCGTGCCAAATAAAGCTCTAGTCTCATAAAAAATAATCAAATGTTAATATAATATAAATACACACGATACATCTACAAAGAATAGTCATATATGTATATGTAAAGAATACATGTAATCCGTTTAGAAGTTGCCGGCCCATAAACCCAGGCTTCAGTGCAACCAATACAAGCCACACTCAATCACATAAATGCTAATTATAATTCTGCATTTTAACACTTGTACTTATGGTTTAGAATTGATTAGTAATTGCAAATTTAAGTACAACTATTTGTGTTTCTCAATCATTAGATAATGTAAGACATTTATATTAACATTGTATATTATAATTACTTCTAAAATTCCTATTTAAATTACTAGTAAGACGTTTCTATTGTAATTAACGACCTATGTGGCGTATATGATCGCACCAGACTGTTATTCGAAGATCTCGGGTTTGATTCCCAATCGAAACAAATATTTATCTATAATATAAATTATAAATATACTACAATATTATTTATGACAAAATTGTTTCGGGTCTGGGTGTACTCTACATGGCTGCCTTGTTTTTGTCCTTCGTGAAAATTAGAGGCGGCTCGTCGAAAGTAGATCTGTGTTGTTTGGTTTACGAAAATTACAGAACTTATATTACAGCGGCGTAGATATAGGTAATATAATATACTATTGTATAGGCATAGTAGAATAGAATGAATGTAATGTAAGGATACTATGTATTATGAAGAAATATAGATTACTTCTGTAATTTTCGTGGGAGTGCACTGCACCAGCGCTCTTTAGGACGAGCCGCCTCTGCTGGTATCTAATAATTATTATTGTTTAAGTGAAAACACTAGTGACATAATTAAAACGGTAATTTAACTACCTCTATTATATCTTATAATATTATAATTCCATGATCAAGGGTGCCTTTTCTTTTTAGTATTAATTCTCTAGCATTAGCATCAAAGTAATTTGATATAGACGGAATATCGATTTTATCTTTCAGACAGTAATCAATGGAACCAATTCGTAGAGCCGTCAAGACAATTCTTTCTTATTAACTGTTAGGATATTAGGAGGAAAGACGGCAAACGTTTGTCACAGCCTAGAGCAGAGATGGCGAGCTTTTATATATTTATATATGCCTTGTTTCCTAGGGAAATGTTTCATGTGGCTCAGATGTGTGAACACAAATAGCTAAGCCTAATTAAACAATGTTGGACAATGGGTCAATCCGTGCGTGGTAACAATCAATTTAGACAAAAAATCTTCGCAACCCTCGTGATGTGAGTCAGCTGGCTGTTTTGTTGGATTAAAAACGTAATTCGTAATATGTTGCACTTAAATGGCATTTCAAATATAGACCAAAGAAAATTATTCATCAATATGATATAAATATATCAATATAAGAATTTGCGTGACCAAATAATTTTGTCACGTGCCATAAATGTGCCAAAAAATTAAGAGCAAATCTGTCTTCTGTTTTTCTCTTTTTCAAGAAATATACATTAAAAAAAGATATATTATTTATGTTGAAAAAAAATCACTAATATTCGCTTTGTCCGTACTCAAATATTACGTGATCAATATAAAAACCATTGATCTCAAATCCTATTAAAATTATTTTTAATTAATTGAGTATCTACCAAACGAAATTTCTAATAAAGATAAACTCGTGAATGTTTATTTATTTGTATATAATAAATCGAATCAATACAAGTATGTTATCGTTCACAATTGGATCATAAAATAAACAAGAATAGGTAGTCTTCTATACACATAGTTGTGTCAAGCCTGACTTGGAGAAGAGGAAGTTGAGGCACATATGACATATTATTTGTAGGCTTCAAAGTTTATCCATTATTACATTTCGGTTTAACTGGAGAGACATTTAGTGCAATCAAATAAATATCTCGCTACGACAATGAATCGTCGAGTGAAAGAAAGTATTTATAAACAAATGTGGTAATAAACTGTAGCCATTCAATTGTTTTAAAATAATATTTTAAATAATACTTTTTTTTTAATCAGATAACTCTATTACGTATATCGTAGTCGCAAAAGTAAGTTTGTCAAGCAGATAAAATCCGTACAAAAATGTTTTCTGTAGAACCAATAACTATTGGGGATAGATAAGTTTATGATAAAACTACCTGATGTAGGGGAAGATGTAATTCAGACGAACACAGCGTAACTTTATCGACCTAGACCCATTAGTTACGTGAATAAAAACAGTTAAGCCCCTCTTCTTTTGCTATTAAATTTCATCGATATACTTTGTTGTTACATGTGCGTGACACGATATAGGTAAGCATGTATAACGGTTTAAAGTAATAATAACTAAAGTTTAATTGTTATTGACCAATGACACCGTGATTGATGAATTTTTATTAGTGTAGTTGTAACAATCAAGCGACGTGCCCATGTAAGCAGTGAAAGCAAATAAGTTTTATTCCTAAAATTGTGTAAACATGTATTTATTTACTATAATGTACAATTAAATTAATGTATAGCAAAGCATGTTGAGTAATGTGACAAACACCTCGTATAACAGCGTCAAAGTCTTTAGGGTTTCTCATTTCTGCACTAATTTCGGTCTGTCAGTGTCTTTTGACATTTGTACTTTGACGCCAGCCAAATTTAGCGTTAACGTGGGTTGCGAATCAATTTGCTTGGTTGTGCTTCTAATTACTCAAATGTGAAATCGAACACAACATTCTAATAACATTATATTTAATATTAGTTATATAGATGTTAAAAGAGTTTTTTTAAGAAAATAATTAGCATTTGTTTTTGATTGATTGAGATAATTAGAAGCCACGATTCTGACAGACCTATTGTCTGGATTAACTTGGAGGTACAATTTATCAAATGGTTCTTTTGTAAGCCAACAATGTAAAGAAAAGCTGCGAATGTTTCATTTTTGTCGTAGCTGCATGAAAATTTCTTTTATTAAAAATCTTTTAACTACAAAAATGTTCTTCTATTTTGTGATTGCAAAAATAATATAATAAATAAAAAATAATCAACTTTTTAAATAAATTACATATTGTAATCCTAATTTAGGTCTTTGGAACAATCCTACATAATAAAATTATAAGTCACAAGTTATATAATCAACCTCATCTTAGTTTCGTAACAAAATTAACAATTAACAAAAAAAAAAAATTAACAAAATTATGGGATTTTTATGTAAATTTGATGCAATAATGTACGGGTTTAAATAGAACAATAGTTAATAGTTCAACGCAGTTTTGTACAGACATGTTTTATAGAATAGATGCAATTTGTTTGTAGGATAAACATGTGTACGAAGAAAACAAAAGAAGGTTTAAATAAGACAATTGCCTGGTTTCATGTTTCGGTATATTATTGGGAATTCATTTAAAGGTGGGAAGTAAATACTACCTATTGTTGTGAAAAATGATCGATCACATTCTTTGTTCGTGTTAACGGACGCACATAAATCAATGGAACAATTTATATTAATTTTGCGCGTGTGAAATAAAGGGTCGGTATTTCGGTGTTGGATTATTAGAGCTCATGAAAAAAGTCTCAGAGGGATTTTTGGGGATTTTCTTCGGTCTAATTTCCACTCCAAATGGAATCGTGTTGAGATATTCATTTATTACACTGATATTCATTTGCGTTTAACAATTTTAAATAAAAAAAAACGTTTGTTTAATATGAGTAGCGCAGAAAGTTTACAATAAAATTTGTTATGATTTAATCTCTACTTTGCATTTGAAACCATTTTGCAATCGTGAAATTGAGTTCTAAATTTATCATATTGGCCCCAATACCGACAACGACCACTCCGAAACCTTTGAAATTATAAGTAGGCTGGGGAGGTTGCTATTTGACATTTACAATTTAAATAATTTTATTGTTGTTCTTTTTTATATATTTCTATTTCAATGGCTAGGTGCCTTTAGAATTTCTGGATATTATCTATACAAAAAAAAATTTGTATTTCTTTTTATCGATATTTTGTATTTTTATATACCTTTCTTTAAAATGGAACACCATGTATAAGTACAATGTTTTAATTAAATTATAAAAACCGCGTTCATTTATTTTACACCGTGTATATCCAAATAACAGGTTAAATTAAACAAATCAAAATGTGATATTAAGTCGCATGAAATCGTCTCTCGTCGCATAAACTCTAATTAATTTATATCAAAACGCACAAATATTATTATTTATGGTTGTTGTAGCAGTAAAGAATCGTAACAAAATCCCGTGTTATTTAAGCGGTTAAAGTTATATTCTAAGCAATTCAAAGGAAGCCCGCCCTCTATTTTAAATTAATCTAAAACTTTTCATTTATTTACAAAGTTTACAATAACTATGTTAAGACAATTTATGCAAAGAGTTTAAAAGTTAGAAATAATTGTATATTTTATTATCCCTTTTGAAATTTTAGCTAAGCTAATAAATAAACTTTAAGTAAAGGAAAATGGAAGACACTTTAAAATAAAATTGGAACATAAATGTAAAAAATATAGGTATATTCTTGTCAAAATATATACCTAACTTTACAAAAAAAATTTTTCACAAACAATTTGTGTAAAAAAATATTTTTCGTGGTATATTCGTATTTATTCAAACGAACAGTTTTTCCCTTTCGATATGAAAACGAACGAAGTACGCGTATCCGATACATCATTTGATAAAAATATGTAAATTTATGTTATTTTCGTGTATTTCGTGTGACAAGTGCGAGACGAGTAAATCGAATTACACATATATACAAACAATATATACCTGAATATATTTACATAAAATAAAATTGAAATATTTGCCTGGATTTATATACATATTTACATTCGTGGAAGGTACTCGTGTGTTTTACTCGAATTGTCAGAAAGCAAAATTTATTGGTGAATAAAATAAACACGTTGACATTTATGACAGATTCAAATTACTTCACGAAATATTTAGCAAAACATATTGAACGACTTTTTGCGGCTTATCACCTTTATTTTAAGTCACAAAAAAGTATTTTGAATTAGTTATCCTAAAACAATACTAAAGAAAAACATATTATAAAATAAAGCGCTTAAAGCACGAGCTGTGGGCGGATAAATATAACCTTATTATGGTATTTTAACAGATAAAATTTATTGCTTTCATTTTATGTTTTATTTTTGTATGTAATATGTAATTCGATATACAATAACCTTAATGTAAAATGCATGCCTGCTATTTAGGAGTCACCATTTGTTCTCTTTTATATCCTATAAATTTATTATACATAATATAATATATATAATATATTATATACTAATGGACTGTTAAATATTTAATTAAAAACATGCGTTTAAATAACAAAGATCTCCAGAATTGATATTAAAAATATAACCAAGTGCAAATTCTACAAATACTTTATAATTAGATCAGGCAAACTAAATTTAAAGTCGCAATATCAATGAAAGTTATCGGCGTCAGTCTGCTGCAGGGAAAGTGCTTAAAACGAACAGTGTCAATCATTATAAGCCAGGCAAAGCGTTGAAATCGAACATTGGAACACAATTGTCGTTATAACTTCATGCCTCTATTTGAAAAGGGGTGAACAAAACAACAGTAATCGGTGCAGGTCCAACTTCACAATCACTCACTGCATTCCCGAATTCAATTAAATTCTTACCACTGAAGGCAAACGCATTATCATTACAAATACAAATTATTATATAAGATATTATTAAATTAAAATTATTCACTTAATTGCATTTGAAATTCGAATTCGCGCGCAAATTGTAAGCCTACATTTTCAGTAATATAAAGGTCATGTATTTTATTCCTTGTGTAAACTGAAAGTTTTACTGTAATCGTTTTGTTTGTTCGACGAATCACGATAATATTCTTGTTTATTCGCGTATTTTTTTTATTTAGCCGTCGGAGCGAAGAGAGCGCGCGTGCGTCCGCCCGGCGTCGCGAGAGGACTCGACTCTACAGATAGTCAAGTCAGGGCAGAGCGTCCTCTACCTAACACTCTATTCTACAACCCCCAGTTACCAATTTATAAATCCGAATTCACACTATATTTGAATGCTTGCTTTATTAGCCTGAACTGATTGAACACTTCATAGGCTTATTACATATCAGTATACCAATTAATAATTCCTATTACTGACGTAATATGTTTTCTGTAATTCTCTTTTTCGGACTCTAATTATTATAAATTATATATTTTAAATAGATACGTTATATTATGATACCTAGGTAGTTTAAGTTGATGACGTATTATCAATATTATCGATTTGTTTCTAGCCTATAACTTATGGCGTCAGATTTTTAAAAGAATAGGGTTTTCTTATTATTATATAATAATAATATTTGATTAAACTAAATTTTAAGTAAAGCATATGACAAAGCAAAAAAACCCAGCATATAGCAAATTTTGCATATTTTGACCTACATTTCAGCCTAACATCATGTGTCATTTTATCTACAATAAAAAAGGTATTGAGTGTTTTTAATAGAAAATTAAATTACAATTTGTGGCAATATTGCCTTAATGACTGGCTGATAAAAATGTGTGAAAACGTGTGGGGGTGATGCCTTCAACGGATCTTGGCAGTTAATGGCGGAGGTCATGAGAATTAAAAGAAAGCACATATCTAGTGGAGGCAGTAATTTTGTTACAAGTCTGTTTTAAAGGAATTTGCAGTGAAAAGTTGTTATCACAAAACCTTTTGGAAGTAACTTATTGGTTTGTAAATTATTCGAACGAGCTCGTTTGTTTTGTATATTTGTTTTGTTAGCGTTTATTATGACATAACTGTTATCATATAGTGTTGTCTTAGGTTATTCGCAACCATTATTAATAAATATGTATAAATTAAACATATTTTATTGTTAATAAAATTATGGTTGCAATTTAGCAACACTGAAGAACGTTTTTCCTCTATTCCAAAATTCTACAAATTCCTCGGTATTAATATGTAATAAATAAGATAATTATAACAGTTATAATTAAAAAGAAACCTAATTAAATAGTCGCATTAAGTTAAAATAAATTTGACAATTTAAGTTGAAATCGAGGTATTTCATGAATAAAACATTGAATATTATGATGAAAGTTGCCATTATATACCTATACTTATTTTTCAGTACTTACCCAATGCTTGGTACTTTAAAACTGTATATAATAATTTAGTAGTTGTACATAACACTTGTGTCTCTAGTGAAATTGAATACATTTACGAAATGGTACGTTCATAATAAAAAGCGATAAACTTGCGGCAAGTTAGAAAAAAATTGATCCAAGTTGGATTGCTATAAAGTATAAACAATTCCATTTTGAGCATTAAGTTAGATTTGATTACACGAATATTTGTATTTTATTTCACGTGTTATTTTGACATAAATAACATTCACTTCCATTTTTATTAGTAGCACAAAATTTATACAAAACAATACAAAATAAATGGCACGAGGCTAGAAGAGAAACCGCGACTTTAAGACAAGAGACGTAAAACAATTGAATTTCAATAATAATAACATAATACGATTGTTTACTCGATGGAATTTCAAGTTCAAGGAAAATATTTACAATTTCTCAGTAGATAAAAGTGGAGGCGAACGAGGGAGCCGTCTACTTCACAGTAAATAAACGTCTCCCACAAAAAAGATAACTTTAATATTCACGTCGTCTCCGAACCAGAGTTCCTTTTAAAAAATAATTTGACACTTTCCTTAATAATACGCCATCCATATATTAATGGAGCTAGAATTAATTCTAATTCACTCGTAGTCATCGTTCTTGAAGTTTTACTCGTTAAAATATTCATAGATTAATTGCTGTTAAGGAGATCGAAAAGGATGAATTTTGTTTTAAAATTAAAAAGGTTTAATTCTTCTGTGCTAAACTCATTTATCATTTACACCTATTCATAAAAAAATCTAATCTTTTTAATAATAAAAATATGAACGTGATTTAGTGGTGTAATTTATTATTATTAAAATTTAAAAGTAGTTTAAAACATGGAAAATAAATAAATTTAATTTCAGACCTGTCTAAGCGCTTTATAGTTGACCAATCACAAGCGAGCATCGTTTCAGTGTTAAAAAAATGTTGAGCGACCAAAATACATAGACATTACACGAATAACTTAGACATTATCCTCAAAATATTAAAATATATCCTTAAAATATATATCCTTAAAATATAAATTGATCATTAAAACCTTTGTTAATTGTGATATATTTAAGTTTTTAAAATAATGACCTATATAAGTCATCACAACTGAATTCAATTGTAAATAAACATTCTAATTGTCAAATACCCCACTTTTATTGCTAAACGATAAATAATTAAATAAATACCACAAATAAAATTTACATAACAGTTCATGAGAATGAATCACTCGCGCGTATTTTACTGTAAATTGGAGACATAAATTTGAGTCAAGTTTTATCATAAAAAAGGTATTAGGAGGTGATGCTGTATTAAACAACTCTATTAGGATAAAGTGTAATAAAGACATTTTATATAAAGTGCTGTGCTAAATAAAATATTTACGATGAAACGAGTGATGGACGACCGCACAACTATTTTGCATATTAATAGTTTTAAAAAGTTATTGCGTCTCTTCATATATTTAGACATGTTTTAAATGACTTTTTATGATAGTAATTTTACTATGAAAACACATACAGTATACAAGGGCATCTTCTCAATATTTTATTGTATAACGCCTTCACGGGCAACGAATTTAATAATGTCTGAGGTTATCTGTGAATTTTTCAGCGTATCGTTGCATCTATCGTGATTAATTTTATCCGATATTTCATAAAACTTCGTAACCATCGTATTTCTGCTGCGTAGTCTTTTAACTAATGATGAATAAACTGTGAGATCATTAAGAAAAATATCTATTAAGTTCCTACTATATTTACAAAATAAACAAAAAAAAATCAAACCAGATTAGTGCATTTTATGAGAGAACACTGCAAATAATATATCTATGTTTGCACAAGTTTGTGGTTAAAACTGCCTGTCTAGTTTACTGCTAGTAACTGTTTTCTCTGTTTTTGATAGTCCAAGTAACTTGGTTAGTTTCTCTTACATTGTACTACATATGCTTACGTAAAGTATGTACGTAAATATATTTGTGTGAAGACGAGAGACTAAAGTTGGGTAAAAATATTGTTCTATTAATGCTGCTAAGGTGAATTGGAAAAGAAGTATCTATACATTTTTAACTATAATAACTTCATATTATTATGAATGTGTTGAAGGAACCTATTAGTGTGATATAAGTAGTCTGAAAATACTATTGCTCATAACTTTAAGTTGATAGCGCGAACGTGCCTCAAATAGTGTTAGCACCTCTTTCTCAAGATAAATTACAACAATCTTATAAAAGCAATGAGTTGGGAGGCCTTATACGCACGTTTAAATTACTTGCTTTCATTGGCTTCTGCATTAATTTATTAGAATTCTCACAAAACTCGAGATATACGTATATATTTCTATGATTGCTTTACAATATTTTGACATAATATTTTGTGATATATTACAATTAAAATGTAATAACCTTTTAAGGTCAAACCACTTACTAGCACATTACGTGTGTCGCATGGAATATGACATAAATATATATCATTTCTAAAATAAGTGTAAAATTTAAAAACAAACAAATAAGTAAATAAGTTTTATTTGAGTTTATTTGTAAACATATTTTGATTAATTTTATAAGCTTTTTTATTATTCTAAAGATTTTTTTTTTTTCAAAATAAATCAAAATAAATGCGATATGAAACTCAGAAGAACTTTTATCATTGATGTTTTAAAAAAGTAGCGGATGACTTCGAATTTGTATAAGCATCATGGTTCTTGACAATAATATTTATGTTTATGTGATGTACAGAGATTATAGATGAGATATCCCAGTTAGTAATCAATTCTACACTTTATCAATCAACAGAAAGTCTCGCCCGAACGCAGATTATATTCAATTGCTACCTAATAAAAGACTGTTATGTTATGTTATAATTTGATATTCAGCTTTGATATTTGACTGAGTTTATTGTTTTCGGCACGTTTAAATTCAAGAAGTTGTTTGGTAAATATTTTGTTATTGTGAAGTTTCGCTTCGTAATTTTCCTGATTGTTGTTTCGGAATGTCTTGAATTGGATTGTAAAAAAGAAGTATAAAGATTCAGTTTATGAATGTAATAAATGTTTCAATTTTATGTTTTCATTAATTTCTAAATTCTTTTATGTACAGTTAAGCAAATTAATTCATGACCATCTTAACGTTATTTATTTCTTTCTTAATATTAAGAAGTCATAAGTAGGTACTGCATTTTAGTACTTAAAACATACTAATTTTATGTTACGGGTATATATTTATGTTTAATTTACGTTAAAATACATTTACAGGGATATAAGTTTTTTAAAATGCAATTCGCATCGAAGAGTCCCAAGTTCTAGACAACGCAATAAAATAAAATGGTAGGCGTGGGCACGATTCCTCTAGAACACTCGTATATTTTTAAAACTCCCTTTCATGTCCCATTTTATATGGCTTGAGTTCGGCAGGGGATTCTCAAAGTTTGATAAGCAGATCGAGATGTTTTTTTATCATAAAAACCAAGAGGATTTTTATAAGTTCAATTTAAGGCTTTACGATTTCTTAAGTCTTTTTATTCTTAAATGATATTAGCAATAAAAAGCCGGCGGAAAATTAACTGTGTTAACAAATTTAAATCGATTTCTTTTGATTATTTTTAATCCACCTGAAGCTTTACGTCGTTATCGTAGTGTATTATTATTTATACGTACAATTATCTAAATGTTACGTTTGAGAGAAAATAAAGAGATATATTAGTAATATAGTTCCGTTAGAAGTAGGCTTGTTCGCGAATGTCAAGCACTCTAATTGTTTCGGATGTTGTACGAGATAGGACTTATTCTTGATATATCAATTTAAATCTGTATTAATAGGATTTATCTAATGAAGATATGTAAAAAGGTGCATTTACCATATACATTATCTAAAAATATTATAATCATGATTTGATTTAGTTTTAGAATGTAGTAGGTATAGAAGAAAGCAGTAATATAATTATATGTTATGTATAAAAATGTAATAAAATGCTCTGTTCAAACATTTTTAAATTTTAGTATAATATTAGTAGTAATTAACATAGCGTGATCTTGTCCATACTTTCAATAAATAATTCGGTAATCTCGGTGAACGCCAGGCTAACAGGGATCGGTGTTACGTTTTAAATGAAGTTCTGGATCATCGTGTAGTAATCGTACCATTGATTACTTTTTCGCGCGTAATTATAAATAAATATTATTACTATTAATTATAAATTAGAAGGTAAGTGCGACTAAAATGTCAATTTCAACATTTCATAATCATAAATATCTGTATTTGTTGGTTATTGAATCCTGGCCTACAAGTATTCGTACCGAAAGATTTTCGAAGATTTAAACAATTTCCGATCTGTCAAAATAAATTGACAATATCAATTCGATATGATGTTTCGTGAATAGCGCACTCCGGTTCTATATTATTCTGGTAACGAAGGTTGGGTTGTATGTTAGGTGAAGGTTAGGTCACTCGTCTGCGACACCCGGAATTTTATCACGTCATTTATTATTACTACTTATTTATTGTATATGAAACAATAAACATCGGTTGATAATTGAAAAATGTTTTCTGTATACATTCTTATCTGTACATACTTAAATATGTGGCTAATTGAAAAATCTTATTGTTGCGTTTATTTAGATTACTTTTAGCGTCATTATAGTCGCAAAGTATGTTTATGTACTATTTGTGTTATTTAAATTATTGTAAGTAAATTAATCTTTTTATTATTGAGAAAATGTAATAAATAAGTTCCTTTAAAAGAGGACTTACCGTTAAATATACTTCACAATGTAGAAGTCAAGAATACAATGCAATATCCGGGACAAGCTTTACTATGGAAAAGAGAAGCGTAACAGAAAGAACAGCATAACATCGCTCTTTTTGGATTTACATTTGAATACGAAAGTATTTTCAAATTTGATCCCGAACTATCTATCTTATGAAAATATCAAAAACAACACAAACACTACATCATCTAGTCCCGAAACAAATATTAACTCTTTTATATGTATTTTTGGTTCGATCGGGAATCAAACTGCGTGACGGACTCACTAGAGCCGTTTGAAATAGAATGACGTCATGGCTTGGTATGTTAGAAATTCTTAATATCTCGTAAACCTTGGTCTATAGCAAATCAAATTATTAAAAGGTTAAAATTGTTATGTAAACGATAATGTATTCATAGCTTTGCAGAAATGTCACTTATTTTTAAAATTGTATTAAAGCAGCACGGAGACAGGGTATAAAAAGAATCTTTTGTCGAGACCTAGACCGGACTGGTTCACATTGACAACTGACAACAACGCCCTCTATTTTTATTTTTTTAACCAAAAATATAAGTTTAAATTTTGCTCTTATATCTTCGACGTACTTAAATTTGTTTTATATAGTAATTATATTTAATTATATAAATTATATTTAATACCAATAATAATATTTAAATTTAATAAATATTTATATGTAATAATATTTTTCGTAGGTATCTATACATTTGATATTACTATAATTCAATATTTAAAGCGGATGATATATGTTGTAACAGTGATCCCTCATGTGCGCCTACTATCAACTTCATAGAAGATACGAAAACAAACATCCCAAGAGTTTACTCGGGATTTCAATAGAGGGCACTGACTCACGAGTCTGCAAAATACACAATTTTCGCTATACATTTTCAGCATACATTGTGATATTGAATGAAATGTGTATAACTAAGTATGTGATGATTTGTACGATGACCTAAGACGATAGTGTCTGATTTCTTAGTATGTTTTCCGGATAAGTCTTATTACTTCGTCTGTATTTGATTTATTGAATTAAATTTAATTATACCTTCAATAAAGTATAGATTAATTAGATAGAAATAAAATCATTGGGATTATGTTTCTTACTTTTAAAAACATTTTTGAATCGACTATAATATTATAATATTATAAGATAAATTGAAATATATATGCAGATATATTATTCAAACTCAATTTAAAGTTTTAGGATAACAAAAATAAACATGTTTAGAGAAAAAGTTTTATAAACAAACCTCGTATTATTCTAACATCATACCCAATTCCTACGCCTGTATAAGTTTTTCCTAATTGAAATATTGGTTAATCAATTGTTTTTTATTTATAAATAATTAAATATATTAGACTAAGCCATGACTATAGTAAAAATACACTTAGCAACAAACTATAATATTAATATCATATTTTAAAACAACGACAAGAAGTTTTAATAAAATAAATAATAATAATAATAATTTCAAAGGGGATTTTAGACTTTGTATAATATAAAACCAACAGATTAATGCTACGACGCACGTGTGTACGGTTTTATAGAGTCACCTATATTAAATAGTAAAGTTATATGATGTTTAATAAAACTAATGTGTAAAAAGAAAAAAAAGGAAAGATCTTGATAATTCACAATATCTATAAATAACTGTTACATTGTGTCATATTATTAAAACGAAAAACTTTTAACTAATGCGGAAGTTTATTGAGAAAAGTAAGTTCAAAATGTTTTTACCTACAAGGACTTCACTTGCATGTAAAAATGTAACTCTTTATTATAATTCCTTAAACTTTGTCGTTGTAGTGTATAATTGAGGAAAAAAATTCATAAATGTAATAACTTGTCGTTTAAGTTTAGAGGAGTTTTCTCCAACATTTTTTAATATAAATATAATGGGTAAATAATGTCTTTTTTATTATTTTTTAAAAATACAATATATATAATTACTGCTATTTAAGGCTTGGATTGTCAAATACAAATAATTAAAAATAAATAATATTAATTTTGTTATAATGTTATAGAAAATCTATTATTATTATCATATAATCCATATTTTACTGAACAAATGAAAAATAACTTTTATGCAATATATATTGTGAAAAAAGAAATATTGGAGAGCTCAGTCAATATTTGAATTCGCGTAATTCGAGATGATGTCAAGTACTCAATGCTTCAGAGAAGCTGTAGCTATTACCAATAATATGTTAATTTATTATCAGATTCATCCCAGAGTTTTACTCTAACCTAATCTCTAACTAAAGTAATGCATACTTATATTGATTTGTTAAGGTATAAATTTTAGGTGGTACCAATGTCACTTTATTACACAATATAATACAGTAATGCCCCGTTTTACGCGGGGGATACGTTCCGGAAAAAACTGAAATTCCCGCGACCATAGAGAAGTTGATGACTACATTATGTTTATACGCACTCTTTCGCGTAATGCGGGGCAATTGAGCGCGAAAATTGAATTTCGCGTTATAGTGAAACCGCGCATAACGGGGTCGCGTAAAGCGGGGTATTACTGTATGAGCATATATTAAATAGTAACTTAGTGTGATGATACAACCATTAGTTTATAAATATGAATTTAAAAATACTGAAAACCATGCTATTTATAATGAGATATTTCAGTCAATGTTAAAAATAGATTTTAATAATAACCACTAAGTTGAATTTTGGCTATTATCCAAAAAACCGTTGAACCGTGTAAATGAAACTGCACGGTGTATTCGTGGTTACATTAATAAGCATTCACTCAGTTCTAATTTAATGGCGAAATGAGATTAGGCTAATGAAAATGTTAAGTTTAAAACTTGACAAATATGTAATTGAAACAGTATTATATACTATAATAATAATAAGATCACAACTCAAATACAAGAGAAGAAATCAGTGATTCACCAATAATAAGTAATTAAGACATGCAGTTCACATTAAAGACATAAAAACAAAACAAAGTCATGACACAAACTTTTTATCAAAGTCAAGGTGATAAAATAAATCAAAAGTAATAATCACGATTTAATATGCCGATGCAAATATCATTTTACAAACTTAATAGATTTGATATGACTGATACAGTAACAAATTGTTAATTTTATGATAATCTTGATCATATAAATATGGTTTCGATAACAATTTCGCCAGTTGTCCGTGATAAAAATGAAGGAATCACTAATTTTGTGTTTAACTGCGATAAGTACAGTTTTATCAAGTGATGCCGAACATAAATGTTTACCAAGCGCGACCACAGTGAGCGGCACTCACGCACCCTCATCATTTTGTTCTGGTGATCTTATATTCTCTGATGATTTCGACGAATTAGATTTCGAAAAATGGCAACATGAGAACACATTAGCCGGTGGTGGCAATTGGGAGTTCCAATGGTATAACAACAATAGAACAAATTCATTCGCCCGCGATGGTAAACTATTCATTCGTCCTTCGCTATTGTCAGATCAATTTGGAAGATCCTTCTTAACTAGCGGTCGATTGGATGTGGAAGGGGGAGCCCCAGCAGATAGATGCACCAATCCTCAATGGTGGGGATGCGAACGCACAGGCACTCCTACAAATATCCTTAATCCAATCAAAAGTGCACGGATACGTACTGTAGATTCATTCAGCTTCAAATATGGCCGCGTTGAAGTACGAGCTAAGATGCCAGCCGGAGATTGGTTATGGCCAGCAATTTGGTTAATGCCCGCTTTCAATGCATATGGATCGTGGCCATCATCTGGAGAAATCGACTTAGTTGAATCACGTGGAAACCGTTTCATGCAACTTCATGGAGTTCCTATTGGCGTACAAGAAGCAGGATCAACTCTTCATTACGGTCCGTATCCTGAATTAAATGGTTGGGATCGCGCTCATTGGATCCGATTAAACAATGACGGATGGAACTCTGACTTCCATCGCTATCAACTAGAATGGACACCAGATTATCTTAGATTTAGTATCGATGATGTGCAATTAGGATTTATTAGACCAGAAGAGGGTGGATTTTGGGAATTTGGCGGTTTCAACCATGTTGCAGGGGTCGAAAATCCTTGGAGATTTGGATCTAAAATGGCTCCATTTGATCAGAAGTTCTATTTCATTATGAATGTGGCTGTTGGAGGTACCAATGGATTTTTCCCTGATGGAGTATTTAATCCGGCTCCCAAACCTTGGACCAATCAGTCGCCAACTGCACCGTTAGATTTCTGGAATGCACAAAATGCTTGGTTGCCGACTTGGAATTTGAATGTAAACGATGGAGCTGATGCATCTTTGCAAGTAGACTATGTTCGTGTGTGGGCTTTGTAAATAAATACAAATAAAGACGGTTCATTTAATACAATTTATTAATAAAATATTGAGCATTTTGTTTTAAACAATTTTTTTCAAAACTTAATAACCTTCTTTGCAAAATCCTGGCTCATATCCAAAAACTGCTGAATCGTGAAAATTAAATAACCAGCGTTGAGTGCTCGTGAATACATTTTATCAAGTAACTTGGATAATTGTGAAGGAACCAAATAAGATTAGGGTAATGAACTAGTCTAGACCGGAGTTAACAAACATTATTGGAAAAATAACAAAGTAGTACCTACCTATATTTGAGCTTTTTTTTGTAAACAAAATCATGATTATAAATGTACACGTAATATAATCATTTAATAATCTTTATTTATAAATGCAAAGATAAGATTTGTGATGAAAATAAATAAATTATTACTCGTATAAGTACTTAGAATTTTATGCCATACTTTTATGTTTCGAATTGTGAGACCGCGTAATAAGTGACACTCGAGAATCGGCATCATTATGTTCTAGTGATCTTATTATCCGACATTATCCACGTTCTTTTCTTTTAAAATTACCTACTTAAAATGTAAAATAAATAAATCGCTTATTATGTATGGATTTAATTATAAGTAATTAATCCTTATTTTCTTTGAAATATTATTCATAAATAGCAAACCCATTTATTTATCTCTGAGACTAGTTTTATCCATATTAAAGTTTCGTACTACAGCTTCATAGTAATAGATGGTTCCTCTCCATAGTAATTTGTATTTATCTCAGAACTTTAGGAGCAATTAAAATTCAAGCAAACTGTGTGCCATCTGTTAGGCGCTCCACTGGCTTCGCCCGGCGCGGCCTACTAGAAAGTTAATGTAAGTAATTAATCGCTCTATAAAACTTTACTGAAATACCTGCTCATAGCCTTTTTGCGTTGTACAAGATATAATAATGGATTTGCGATTAATTTAAATGAACTTAGTGGAGTTGCTACATTGCCAAGTCAGGGTCATAATTAGTGCTTAGTTTGGATTGTAGCGGTAGAAGATGAGATGTTATTACAGCTGCTTAGTTTGTTGGTTTTGTATTATGCCTATAAGTTAATTAATACATGTTTGTTTTTGTCTACATATTGCATATCTGTTTCACGAGTAACAGAATCAAACTTATGGTTACATTATGTGTTTAGTAATAAATTGGTGGCTTATCTACACTTAAAATAAATGCTGTAAACATAAGCCAATTTATGAGGGACTTTGACATTAACAAAGCTTCAAAATTAACTGATAAGGTAACTTTATCTTTTCATGCGTATGTGAGTGAGATATTTCAAATAGAAGAGGAAGCCAGTTGAGGGATGAAGCCATCATTCACGTGTGAACACCGAACGACTCTAATGGACTTGACGTTCGTAATTCCACAGCAATCATTCTAAAACAGACCTATTCTAGGTTCTGTAACATTGATAGGCAGAATTTGTGATTTTATTTATTCATCTTTTTTATTTGTAGTTTTTGAATAAATAACTTGGACATTAAAGTATATTACGTTATATTGCAATTTCATAAACAATAGATAAATGATGTAATATAACTTTTTGAGATTCTTATTCTTTATCTAAAGTGTCAGAGTAAAGGGGATTCTATAGTAAATGTTAATTTATTAATTTATGTATGTATTTACACGTTACGGGAAAGAATGGATTGTTATTGGAATTAAAACCTATACATGAATAGGCAGCCTAAACATATGCCCTTTTATGACGTCAGTCCGTTACTGACCAATACATTAGGAGATACCGCAAAATTACCGCTTCATTTGTTATTTGTATTGCTAACAAATGCTTGTTTTAAATCAGCTTAATTACAATTATGATGATGGGGTATGCACACGTAATATGACTTAGTAATATAATATTAAACACCAAAGGCGCCTCTGTGATGTGAATATTTTTATTGATTTTCACTCTCATATTACAAAATATTTTGTTTATCTTTTTATATTATCTTAATATTGACAAGCGGTTACACACGTTGAAGTTAAAGAACGACTTATGATATCGTTAGATAATGCATTTGACATTAACTTAAGCCGTAAGTCATTTATCATAGAGGCATTCTGCCACGTTTGTAATATTTCTATTTAGATTATAGAATATAATACCTATCTCTGAGATGAAATTTAAAACAAAAATAAAGTTTCCAAAAAATAGACAAACCGCGTCATTCCAAACCGTGACCGCCACTTCACAAGTTTACCACTGCTAGCTGCAGCAGCTACGAAAATAAGCTAAAACTAATAAACTTTCATTTCAGATCTCGTATCCGCAATTTAAACATTGCATTGCGGTCGTGATTGTCATCTACCACAATGAGACAACAAACATTAAATAGAGGAAAGGTTTATAACTACTTTAATAGTTTTTTTACTCTTTGCCTTAAGTCTGTCAAAGAGTGGCAAGCAAGTGGACAAGTACCACAACTCTCAAGTGTATCTAGTCTGTTTTCGGGATCAACTTGGAAGTAATTAGATAGGAAGTAACGTAAAGAGTATGCTCTATGTCTATCTGGATACATTCGTCTCTTTAAGGTGTGGAGCCTATGTTATCTAGACTATGATTGTCTATGGTATTACATGCTTTTGGTTAACACTAGATTTACCAGACCAGTCAAAATGACTAGTCTTGCAAGATCAAATTAAAATTCCTACTGCATCTAACATTTTTTTAAATTCTTCTAATCTTCTTTAATCTATAACAGAAGAATTAGTTTTATGAACTTTATAGTATTTTATATATATTTGTAACAAATATATACTTTTTTTGGTTTTGGTAGAAATAGGTATATTTAAGCTTGTAAATCTAGTGTTAATATTCCACGTATTGTATTATCTAATTATCTTAACAAAAAACAATTGTCAATTTTTTCTTTCAAATTTACAGGCAGATCTAGATAGTTTTTATATTAATAAAAAAAGTTAAACAATAAAGACTAACGAGAACCTAAATTATTTAAGATTGTAATTTTATATAAAGCTTTATTTAATGCGAATAGATGAATAAATTCAATCTAAAAGTGTCGTTAATAAAAAGTGCTTTAGCAAAGTTTTTGGCTATACCAATTATTCATGGAAGTTTTTTAGTCTTAGCACGTCCTCTTAAGTGCTTCAGTAATTTTTTACAACATTCGAATGTTAAGGTTATTCATCTGTAACTTCTTCTTGGTTTAAATTTTTATAATCATTATTACAGTCTAGCTCTTCTTCATAGTCCTGTTTCATGGTTTTCCATATTTTCCATATAGAATTGGTTCCATACCAGAAACTTCAGTCATTTCGTCGGAATTCAATAAAAATAGATTTATGTTAATTACACGGGTTATATTCAATTATTATAATAAAAATTAATTAAAAATAATGTGGAAATTAATTAAATTCATTGTACCATCAAATACAACAGGTTGTTCTTTTTAACATTACACAAATTTAGAAATATAAAACAGACATAGGTACACATTACTAGAAAAACTACTTTTCATTATATTTTCTATGTATGTATTATGTACTGGTACAATTAAACCGTGACTATAAATAGAATACAATAGAAATAACTTTCAGTGTCTTGTATCGGTTGCTTAATAAAAGAGATACTTGATTGGTTGAAACACCCATTACGTATTAAGGGTCAGAAAAAATTTATTACAGATAAAATGGACCCAAACACGAATATAGGCGTGTTTGTAACTAATATCTTAGCAAATAAAATGCTATTACCGCTCCCATTTGATTAAATAATTCACGAATGTGGCTTCATTATAAGATCTAGATATAACTAAGGGTTTTAATCTATTATTGGTGGATCAAATGGGTCGTAATCCAGACATAAGAACATATTATTAGGTAATAAAGGTTTCCATTATAAGTAGGATTCAGTTCCATTCAAAATCTCTGTCCACGAAGAATCGAGCTATTATATACATATATACCTATATAATAAATTATTAGCTTTAGGTGTGATTATCGTTTCAAGGTCAAATCAGAGAGCGAATCTACAAAAAAAACGGAGAAAACATTAAGTATGTACTTTCCAAATTAAAGAAAATAGAAATGGTCTAATTAATCATTATGAAAGTTGATGAATACTTTGGACCTTACTGTCGTAGAAGACGGCTTATTCATCGTATATGTTGGCTTTTCGCAATGTTGTAGGTATATCCAGGGACATATGTCATTATTTAATAGAATATAGGTACCTAATAACCACGCTTGGTTTATTCCGTTATTAATTACGTCATCACAAACATTGACATCATTATATTAAGACCATTAGACAACGTCTGCAGAAACCATTAACTCGAATTGAACCAGAAAAAACCTACGAGAACTCGAGATAAAACTCCATCGATCTAAGTCCTTGTGTTTCAAATTGAAGAGATTTTTTACTATAACTTTCTTTTAGGGATATATTCCTAATTAATTTTCGTGAGTAAATAAAGTAAATCGTAGAAAAACCTCGCGGCAAGTTTCTTGAGAACTGTTTCCAGTGGGAACGCCTTAACTGTGTTGAGAGATTACACGCTCTTTCGAATACTTGTACACAAAAACTTTTGTACACTACTGAAGGTGATGCAAACTTTTCTCAAAACATTTTATGTATTTTTCAAGATCCTCGGAGTCGGTTTCACTACTATTTATATGAAATGAAATTAAAATAGTTTATTAGCATAGGCACTTAAGGCGTGCGCTTGCTCATCGTCAGACTCTATAACGGCTTCGGAAAGGCGTATGACGAGAAGAAGACCACAAGAAGCTCGTCAATCATAGCCTGTACATAAAATAGTTAACAAAAAAAACGGATTTTTTTTTTTTGCATAGTTTGTCTTTTCGTAGCATAGTGTGTGAAGTGCATTACAAAAAAAAAATCTGGTACATTAAGTTTTCTAAATATAAATAATAATTAACCGAAATTATTAAATCGTGATTTGGCGATCAACTCTATAAAACAATTGATAATAGTTAGATATAAGAATATTTAAAATGAAGAAGTCTTTCTCAGTAAAACGTAGTGTTAAAGCTCTGAAACTTAGTTGTTTGGGGTTATTTTACTGCTAATAAGATCTTTAACCGTCAGTTGTAGCGCTCCACTCGTAACTTAGTTTCTTTAAAGTAACTTGAATTTATTTTGACAACTGTTTATTTTCTTTGTAAACTATTTATTCTTTTGTCTTCAATTATTTTTTCCGATAAAAAATACACTCCTATATATTAAAAAAACATATTGAGAGACAAAAAACGTAATTAATTTAATAAATCAAATTTAGCTTTAAAATACATTAAAATAATTAAATTGGATCTCATACAGCAAAAACAATATCCGTATCAACTTTATTAATATAGTTAATTGAAACAGCTATTAATTATTGCTGCATTATTCCGTGTTTCTGCATTACGGCGCAAACAATTATAAAACAGTTAGTGTTCATTTATTTTACTCATAAAAACACTTATTATTTATTTAAATATCTTGAAAAACAATTATCTTTAATAAGTACCTACTATATTAATAAAAAACGAGTTAATGAATTTTGTGTGAATATGTCTACGAGGTTATAAAACATAGCAACGTAATAAATAAACGCAAAGAACGATATTTCAGAAACAGTTGACTGATTTCTTCTCATATCCATAACAATGAACTATCGGTCATTTTCTGTTGCAATTAATGAGCGCTCCAACTCCCGACCTCCCGACAGAAGGACTCGTTATACAACTAGTTAATGACGCGACGTAGATGCCACTCGACTAACCCTGATTCTTTATTAAATAGAGCGAACGTTACGTGGTCATATTTTTAGATATAGTTTCAAAGGTCAGTTCGTAGTTTTAATTTTCTATTGATGGGCAGATTAATGGTGATTATTAGCCCAATCTGTCTTTTGGAAATTTAAGCATCTAATGACCTAGTCACGTTTCGGGATTAAATGAGAGTATCCGGGAGATTACGAGAAGAGACTATCCTGTCAATTTGCATACTCACCTCGCTCTACCTATGGATTATACTGTAAGCATATTTTTTATTAAAATAACAATTTAGATAAAACATGCGTAATTATAAAGAGAAAATGATGTGTTGTTTATTCCATTACCCCTGACGATTTAAATTTTATGAGGGTAGATTCGATGGAAATAAACGTGATAGTAAAGTCTTTTTGAATCATGTTAGCGAATATAACATCAGACATAACTATAAAAAATATTATGCTTAATATACATAAGTACCTACAATGTATATATGAATATAACAATACAAAATTATGACTGTAATAGCAATCTACAGGGTAATCATGAAGTTTTACCACCCCGCATATACGCGTCTCATTTACATAATTGACTTCCGATTTTCATCGCATAATAATATAAAAATTAAATGCTGGAATAAAGTTAATAAAGGCAATTTGAGCTCATTTTAAAGTTCAAAGTCCAATAAAGTAGCCACATAGACCACGAGTCCACGAATCGTTTTAAATAAAGTACACCAAATTCATGAAACAAAAAAGTTTAGTGCTAACACTTCCTCGACAGAGAGTTGTACAGTTGTTTGGTAACATTTAAACTTTTGCCATTTACGCCATTTAAACAGAAATATGTTATAAGTATCGAACGCTTATTATATTTATATTTTTAGAAGAGTGAAGTTTAAATCAATTGATCTAAAGGATATTTAATATATCATTAAATCATCATAATTTAAATAAATAAATGGAGATAACTACACACAGGATGAACGCACTTATCGCTTTTTCCATGAGATTTGTTGTCGAATTAGACAAATAATTCAATGTTATTATTAAATATGTTAGGAAAACCAAACAATAGAAAAAGCGCATAAACTAAATTGGACAAATATTTTAAAATAAATAGGTAGGTACCTATATAAGAGAATTCGATTAAAATTAATTTATTTAATTTAAACTCAGAAACCTTACAATTCTTATAACTGACTAAACCGCATTAGCGCGCTAGCTAAATAATGAATTATAATTTATGGAAATATTTTCATAATTTTAGGAAACGTTGTTTGCCATGATTTTTACCTATTTATTAACCCGTTGAATATTACTTACAAGCTAAGATAGGATGGCAAAGATTATTATATGACATTTTAAGATTTAAGTTAAAATGGGTTAAAACAAAACCACGTTGTCTTTGTTCGCGGAAGTGCAAACCGTAAAATCTTTTATAACGCCCCGGATACATTATCGATAGACGAAACTTTTATTCTTTTACGACTTCAAAATAATATGTTGGGATAGCTATAATACCGTTTTATTATTCACTTTAATTTTGTTGGAAATGAATCGTATTTTTAAGTAGTCGGATTTTGTATGAGATGCAACTAAATTCGTAACATCTTGACATCTTCAGTTATCTTAGGTTAACAAGCTACAAAAAGAATTTATATTACTACAATATAATCTAACGAATTAATGATTATTATAAGTATTAATTACAGTTTTAAATGACTATTAAAGCTCGGAGATTGAATGTGTAAATTTCCAATTATTTCACGACGGAATTAAATTTAATTTCCCACGTTTTTATAGGAAGCCAAGTAAAATTATATTTTGAATTGACGCTGGTATTTTCATCGCTTTTGTTTTGACATGTTTAATAACATGAGCTACTCAATTCAATGCTCGTTTTTACACTTAAAAGTTTATTAATGAAAATGTCGGATAAGGGTTAGTTTATTATTAGTTCTGAAGCACTAATATGATTTATTATGAATATGAAATTAAGTTAATTTTTTAAAAAGATGTTTACTTATAATTATTGAAATGATCAGGAGTATAACCCAGTCCATCATCTTAGGAATTGAACAAGTGTAGGGGCTAAGATCTGTTTCGGAATGACTCCTCAAGCAAACATAGAGGAGGCGACTGTTGCCAGCACACATTACTCTGTGCTGTCTGCTGCACTCCAGATTGTGATGATGTACTGGGCTATTATAAAAAAGGGAAAATAAGAAAAAAAAGGAGAAATTAAGTCCGTGTTTAATGTATTTTATAGTAGGGACCTATGCAATAGAGTACAACTTGCTAAATCCTCAGGGAATTCTATCGACAAATATGATTTCTCCTTTAACATAAGCAAATGTTATTGAGAAATTCAAGCGCTTCTTATTTATGACTACATTTTTATAGGCATGGATATTTTATTACAGTTTCTTGAATTTATTTAAAACCATTTTTTATGAAGTAACATATTTCAATTTACGTGGCAATAAGCAATCCTGTTTAAAGGAAACGAGTACGTTTGAAGCCACGTGTATAGTAATAATGGCCACGTATATATTGCTTAGGTTATATAACACTGACAAAATTATAGTCCAACTAAACTAAACTCTGGTTAAATCAAATTGTACAGAGAACAATAGTGTTCATTTTAGAATATAAAACTTCCTTCCCTCAACAAAATAGGAGAACTTTTAAATTCAAATGAAAGCTTTTTTTGCTAATACCGCTTCATATGAATGGACCTGGAACAATGCCAACTGAAAACTCACGACTTCACACGTCTCTTTTCGCAATTTTCGTACACGTATTGTATCGATGGGATTATTACGACGTCTGTGAAACTGTGTTTTTAATTTATAGTGATATAAGAGCAGAGACAGCTGCTACTGCTACTGACTGATGTTTATAGGCGCTATTATTCTTAGAAACTTGATTATCTAATAAGTGGGATGTCAATTACTTATATAATGTTATAAAATGCAACAATGTTAACTACAAAGAGACATTTTATTGCTAAGATAAAGATTTTATTTAGAGACCACTCAACCAATGTAAGCAAGTAAGTGACAATATTCCACAGATTTTTACGATCAGACGAAGTTTTATGTCTCACAATTGCTACCTCTCTTAAAAGCCTAGAGTTGCATTATTCCTATGGTTTGTTCTAAATTGTTTGCTTTACTTAAAAGTAAGAATATTAATTACAAAATCTATACACGATTTTATTTATATGATTTACATTATTTTTACTTGAAAAATACGGTATTAACTTTATAATTAGCTTGAAAGTTTGCTCCGTCAAGCTGATCGATACATACTTGTATTGTCAGGCCGGCACAACGGAGATGACATGTCATTCAGATAACAAATTCAGTCGTTAAAATTTCTGATTATTTAATTTACAGAAAGAAATAACATAGGTAAAATTTGGAAGAGTTGGCAACTGACTGTATTGTGTAGTTTGCTCGATTGTATCTACCGGATTACGATCAGTTTGTTCGACTGTACTTATGTGCATGGATTAAAATATGAAAACAAACTCATAGAATAACTTTTTTCAAATAATTTAATTAACACAAATAAAGGTGATTATTGCTAACGATCGTAGTTTATACAATGTGTAAACCCCGCGGGGCATCCTCAACAATAGTTAGAAGATAACCATCTAACTAATTTAGTGGCGAATAGTTTGTTAAGACAAGCTATTATAACTGACAGCTATTGTATTCCCTATTGTTAACTGGTTCGGTTAATTTTGTATTGTAGCATAGAGAAATGTAAATAAATGAGATTTAATTTGAAAAACATTATATTATTTTGTATTATGTATTAATGTAATGAAATGAGGGGAAACAGATAGTAATAAATCACATAATTTGCAACCCAAAGATAATAATTAACAATTGAAAACGATTGATAGAAAATTTAAACTGTTCCTTTTTGCCAAGATACATCTAGTTCATATCACTAATCCTCTTTCAAAAGATTCACTCAATCTTAGCGATTTATTTTTGTATTAGTTCTATTATGGTATAGAGGTTGGTCATTTTCATGGTATTTTGTCGGTTACGTTAGTGTGTAAAATGAGTACTATCTGATATTATAGCGCAGTGCAGATATGTTGATATGGTACTCTGTGTCTGTAGTTAAGATAGAATAAAGCAGATAAATAATGATACTATGGGTGTTCTTTCCAGTTTGACGAGGCTGACTTCTTGCCTACTACGAAATCTCAGCATTTTACCGTTATATGTATGTATCGTTATATTAGTAAAAAAACTCAGATTTAATATTTTGAAATTTGAGTAATTTATTAAGCTTAGTGGAAGATCAAAAAACAGAAGGAAAATTACGTAAAATAGGTTTTATGATTTCTTATTTTTTCACAAATATCATGGCCCCTCACGCGACTAGGTAAACTTATTTATTTTCCAATTTATTACACATGAAAGGTAACCGTTATGTATATTTAGTAGACCCGTTTGTGTTGAATTTACTTCATTTTAAACAACCTAATCTTGGAATAAGTTAGATGTAACACCCTTTAATCAAACTAAACCCTTTTCACTCATAGTGATATTAGCAAATGAATTATTTATACTCATTTGAAATATATGTTTTTAGAAGGCCTAACATTGTAAGGGAAGCCGGGCGATTAGCATTAGCGGTCCAACGAACGCATGACCTAATTTTACTTGTATTATTTTTATCTTTATTTCCTTTATTATAAGTGTATTAAATAATCGACACAAATAGAGAAATTGGATATTGTTTTTTTAGTTATTCGAGATTTGTTTGTTATTTGTATATATTTAACAAACAGTTTCTTCAGAGTCAATCGGTTATTTGAAATAAATTACTTTTAGCGATAAGATTACCAATTACACTAAGTTTGCGTCAAATGTTGGATACTTGGCGTGCTAAATAGTACAAATCTTCTTACAAAATGAATCTTTTAGGTACTCGTATATACTACGTATCTGTAATATATATACAGTACAAATGTACGTATATATATATGTCTAGTCTTAAGCCGTCCGTTTGTCCTATTCCCAACACGTCAAACGAATTTATCCTAATCTCTATTTTAGGGCTAGTCCCTCATCATTGCCCCTTTTTACTGCTTTGCTGTAAAGATATGCGTATAAGCGGATTGGTGGTTAGGCATATGTAATATTAGGAGAAAGTTATTGGGTAACACTGTTCGGAAATTGTAAGGAATGAAATGGTTTTATATTGTCAACTTAGCAATATATTATTGAAAACCAAAAATAATTAAGAATTTGTTTGCATACATTGTGTATTTAATATTTATCTTATAGTTATTCACTAAAAAGGTCTAATATCGTGAAAATTAAATTTAGTATTAGAGGTTTTATGTAAACGAATAAATACAATTAATTTAATAAAATTGTACCACAAATGCGAGGGAAAATTGCCAACGGATGCGTCGGAACCGGCTCCTTCTAACTGGAGCTCTATAAATGCTAATAAGCAATCTAATTTCGAGGCGAAAATAAAATCACGCTCGAAAAGCCCAATTTATTAATAGGCTCATTTAAAGTCTCAAACAAAATTAACAACATTCAATTGTTTCGAATATTTTTGTTTCTTTTCAAAATGGCGGCGTGAAATTAACCATGAGAGTTTTCATTTACATACTTACAAATACAAATTTTGAATAATTTTGCATATAAATTAAGTTTTTATTTTATTGTATTATAAACATATTATCTGTTATTACGTTATATATTATCATATTATTATTATATTAATATATTGTTTATTTTTGTGTAAATGAACAATTGTATTATTATTATTTTTATAACTCATATAACATTTATTTATTTATTTACTAATCATATGATGAAAATTGCATTATATTAGATATATTAATTAATTAAATAGATATAATTAAAAAGTAGTTGTACAAGTCACTAAAATTTAATTTTGTGGTCATCATATTATTTTAATAAAAACTTTAAGATTAAGTTTGTAATTGTCAGGCAAAGTTTATGTTGTTTCACCTCAGTTCGACTTAAGATTGTGAGCCAATTAAAATGTTAATTTAATGTTTAAACGTTAGCAATTTTCCACGGAGACCTTAACTTTTACAATGTTCTTGGGGAAATGCTCCACTAAAGTGATTTTTCTTTGTTTAAACTAAGAATCTGCATAAAGATCTTTTGATTATTATTATTATTAGAACGAATGTGAAATCTTTAATTTGAATCAATAGGCAATATTTTGTCCATTGATATTTTAATGTAGGTATATTTTAATAAATAATTTATTGTTAATTATTAATGTGGTTGTTTATCCTAAATAACTAGGCATATATAAATACAAGTACATAAATAAAATATAAATTGGTAGTTAGATTTTCAAGCAATTATAAAAATAAATAACGATAAAACATTTCGAAACATTAAAAATATCCTATACAGAAATCATTGCTACATTTAATATCGCAAAAGTTATATTATCGTGACCTGCAGAAGGAAATGCCATAAAATATTTCAAAATAACTCTACAGATGAAACATAAACCTAATTTCGATAATGGTTATTGCTGTAAAACTTATGAACCACTTTACTTATGAATATTGATTCCTCTCTAACGATTTATCCATTTTATCTGACAGTTTCAAAGACGAACTCAAATGTTACTAATAAATTAAATGCTATAGACAATATATACAAGGATATGCGGGTTTAGGCTTTATTATGCCGGCTTGATAATAGGAAGCGAGTGTAGAAATCAAACTACCAAGATGATTTCGAAAAGCAATTAAATAATTAATTAAATAAGTAGACTGAAGCAAAAGGACTAGATGTATAAAAATGTGGCTTAGAGATATATTTTTATTACCGTATTATGCTATTATAGAAAAAGCCAAGTAAATTTTTACACAGAGTTGTAATAACAATCGCAAACAAATATAAAAATCACAATGAACGCACTCTGAGTTTTATGAACAACCAAACTCATTTAACTTTAGTAATTTGTTACATGGCACGCCTTTTTTGTTTCGCATATGAATGTTTGTAATTACTATGTATTTATTTCATTCATGGCATAAATATAAAGTTATTAGTACTAAATAGAGTAATTAGTGAACGAAGATAAAATTGTTTGTCTAGTTTAAAAGTTATTAGACTATGTCTATCTTGTAATCACATGACACTACAAATTAATAATATTATAAATTACCCTAGAAATTTTAAAATAACTAATATAGACTCGATATACGCGGTCACGATAGCTATCAAAATTAATCATAATAAACACGTTGGTAAGCCGCAAAAAGTCTTTTAAATGAATAGAATCACACTCGCAAATAACTCAAAACATTAGGTACTACTAATATGGTAATGAATTTGAAACTTTTTAAAATATAAAATAAACGTTCTTCATATTTTCAATCTTCCTTCATGGTGATAAAGAGTTTCTGCTGATATCTTCATGATGAATTAGCTCGGTTCCTCAGGTCATGGAGGCGAGAGAGTACAGGGTCGGATGCACATATTCCTTCGCCTGCATGGCCTCAGGAGCGGAGCTTTCTTCCTTTGCTTCTTGTTCTTCAATAATTCCTCTTCCTTAATTGTAATAAATGGTTTCTAAAAAATAAAATAACCCTAAAATTACAATACAATGATGACACAAATAGATTACATATACACAATACACAGATAAATATTAGTTTCAACCTGAAATCGAACCCAGTATCTACGCGTAACAAAAGTAAAGATAAGCTGTGAATCAATACTTTGAAAAGTTCACGTTCAATATCATCAAAACAAAAGGCAACATCTAGCAAGAAACTTTTCTATTGTACATCGGAATTCAATTGCGACACGAATGTGTGTTGTTTACAAAAACAAGTAAAACCGATTGTTTTGTCAACAAAACGTGCAAATGAAATTCATAGCAGCATTACGTCACTGTCTGAGACAATCCCTGGAGCATTCTATTATGATGGGCCAATAATTCTAGTCATCAACATAATACAGGCTCATCTCAAACCGCCGCAATCCATTTTATGTCTTCCCTTATTGTCGTATAATTCACTAATCAACGCTAATAGACTACGTTTTGGTTTAACGTGCTCTTCTGCTATTATTTCCATTGTTTTTATAACTTTTGTTGCCGGCATTATTTGTATCCTCATTTGGTGATTCTTTAATAATGTGTTATAGATATCTAACAAATATTAATCGGCTTAATCAGACGTTTTAAATGCTTTGCTAACATATCGCTATGACTATGATGACTTATAGCTCTATTTAAGCGTATTAAATTAATCAAAACGAACGCGGTAATAAAATATAATTATGTCAAGATGATACACTAATCTTTACTATGAAGCCATGTAAAATTATTTTTATTTGCAAATCAGAGTAACCCTGCTGCATTTCAATAGTACTAAAGTTATAGATGGCAAAACCGATATGGAAGCCGCATGCAAGTTTACTCGGATGCTGTCCCGGATATGAAGTTTCCTTTATGTGCCACTAACATTCACATATTCTAAGAGGTCAACTAGATGGATCTATTATACTGGTTTATCTCCTCCCATACAAATAAATAGATATAATAAATAGTTATCCCAGTAGTCCTAGTATAATGCTATGATTTTTATATATAGGATTCTTACAACCTGAGACCCTTCGAGATCAGTGTGAAGAAACGTCTTACTAAACCAATAACGTAGACGCGTTAACTACCCGCAGATATCTTTTCTATGACAGCAATCACCTTCGCTTATAAATCACACTTTGGTTCCACATCAGATAAAGTGCAATTACATAATTCAAACGAAGCATAATTCTGAAACCTTTGCATAAATTATGTGCGTGTGATGATAAAGTGTTAGCCATACTATCTGCTAATCCGAGATGGTGTAAAACCACGTTTCACAGTTACGTTTCGGGAACAGCTTAAAAGTATTTTGTAAACCGCGGAAGTGATGACTCATGAACCAAGCTATAGCTTTTCATGCAGCGAATGAAAAATGCTTCACCAAGCTAAACTCAGTTTTACTATTCTTCTTTTCTTAAAACTACAACGTCAAACTTTTAAATTGGGTCGACCACTATATCCGGTAAAAGAGACATGTCATTATTCTATAGGACTTTTTGCAACACTGCAAAAATAGTGAATGGCTTTTGTAAGCGGGTATTTATTAAATAATAGTAGATTTATTAATAATTAGAAATGTCCTACGAACGAACAGCTACCGATACAGCAAATAATTATAATAGAAGAAATCCAAATGATAATAATAATGTAACGGATATTACAACAACAGAAAAAGGACAGTTACTCTGTCAGCATATACTTTAGGTACTTAATCAGTTTAAAAGACTATGCGGTTCATTATTTTAATCTGACGTTTCGAATGCTTTATGACCGCCGTGGTCGGCTTGTCTGTCGTTGTTATAAAATTTGTACCTATGTTTATTACAAATTCAAAATTGATTTGTAAAACACGTTTTATCTTAAGAGAAAATCTCTCAAAACGGTCGGCGCACAATAACTTTAATTTGAGCCCTTCTTATTGCTTCTTCGGTTCGAAATAGAGTTTTATTGGATCTTTTATATATATCGGACTACAAATACAGATCTTTATTCTACGAAATTCCTTCCGAAAATACCAAAGTAGACGTTCGCTGAATGAGAAGTACTTTGATACCTTTATTGTCAAGAATGATCTATTAAATTTTATGAGATATTAATATGAACTTAAACGGTTCCGTTCATAGAAATGTATTTAAAAATACACACAAAAGTTACCAGTGAATTAAATATATCAGAGAAGATAGAAACGCAATATCTATGCGAAAACTAATATAACACGGGCGCACGTGACTCCTTTTTCTCGTAGGACAGGAAAATACAGAAAAAATACAGTTCAACAAACATATGTTACGCAATAGAGAGGCGAGTAAGAATTATCTACAATATTTACAAATACTTTAATATTCAATGCTGACTCGCTGTTTCGTTCTAAAAGTCAACTGGTAGAGTAAGCCCACAAATATCACTTTTCCTACAATGCACATCATTGTAAAGCTTTCGAAACATCATATCTCTCTGAATTAGAATTCTGTTTGTTAATTATTTTATGTACAGGCTATGATTAACGAGTTTCTTGTGGCTTTCTTCTCGTCATACGCCTTTCGGAAGCGCACACCTTTACTGCCTATGCTAATAAACTATTTTCATTTCGTTTTATAATAAAATAATCAAAAACAAGTCGCAAATATACTTTAAATTGTTTTAAAAGAAATACATATGTTTGTAAATATTAATCCACTATACCAAATCTTATTTAGTACATTTTAATAAATATAAATTATAATCTATGATAGTAGTTTAATCACGAATAGAAGTTAGAATATTTTACCTTAAAAGTTTATTTAAACTAGATAAAACCCTCATGATAAAAGGAACGATAAGAAATATTACTAAACAATTTATTTAACCACATAACGTAATAGGGGTACTAAACGAAAACTCTCTACTCCCTAACCAACTTATGAACTTTCTTTCTTCGCCAAACTTCACCCAAATATTCGTAATGAAAGAGCATTTATATCTGAGGTTAATTTTGAAAGTTTTCTCTATATTATATACTTCAGCACGTGTGATACTCTATTAATCACGTATGTTATTTTGGTTGGAATTTTACATTTCTAGAAAGCAAATGTTATATAGGGAAGACGTTAGGAGCAACGTTTTTATTCTAGCTCTAATTGCTTAACTTATATGTAATTTTATTACTAATTTTAAAATGTCTAATTGGTATTAGTATTAGTCGTCTGATTTATGCGCTACGTAAGGTATTTCTTATGTTACCTACAATTCTAGAACCTGTAGAAAGAAGTTACCTATACTCTGAACATTTTGTAATAATTATTTCAAATATTTTTAGCTCAACGCTTGACAACCAATATTTTGTATATAAAAAGGTTTAAAAGCAAACAGCAAATTAACATAAATTATAATGTTAAATTTTAAATTCCATCTGGGGTATAAGATAAACATGAATTATAACATTTATCTAAGAGGGAAAATTGTGGTTTCAGCTCAAAGATTACACGAAGGTCCGAAAATTCAGGTCAGCATTTTATTCATACTTTAGGGTTGCCTCACACTCGATATGGATTTGTAAATGTAGCCATTATTAATACCTATATGAACACAATTATGTCTAATTACACAAATTTAGAATACTTCTGTTCATTCTCATCACGAGATGTATACATGAACACCGTAATGTTGTAGTCGCGTAAACCAGGAAAATGTATTACATTTATATGATATAAATTATTCAAGGAATAAATCTAACACATTTGAATTCAGCCTTATAAATTTGCGTTGCGTAGATTTACGTGTATCGGCCTTTAGGTTACCTCCGTCGCTTGTCTGCGCATTCCCAATAGTCTTGGATACTTTCCCGTATCACGGTCGTATCTAGTGAAGCGTAATTATCTTATTATTCGTTTCATTACTCACTGGAGAATTTGTAGCGTACGCTTTGGTTTTGTTTTGTTGGCAAATGTAATTACGATCTTTGTCAATGCCGTGATGTTATCTTATATTCTTTATTTTTAGAATGCGTGACATCAATGCGAGTTGTAACGTACCAAACTATGAAGGCGTTTACATATACTGCCATGTCACGTGCATTTCCCAGTTACATACGTTACACTGAGCGCGTGCATCACACATTTGTATTGTATGAAATTGACAGATATCAATGTCAGTCAGTAAGTCGATATTTAAAATAAGTTCTTATTTTAAATATTTATGAATAAAAGTTGAAATAACATCTGAACAACATCAATATTCGATGATTAAAACATTAATTTAAAATTTTAAAAAGGAGGAGGATCTGTAAATGTATTTTTAAAAAACATAGTACGCAAAAAAGTGTTTTTATTATCCAATATTATTTATTAACTAGCTGTTGCCCGCGGCTTCGCTCCCGTTAAGAAGTATTATTATTAATTAGGTATAGTTTTTGCGGCTTTATTTTTGTTTAGCGTGTGTAAAAACGTCTTCATCATAGTAACTCCAATCTTTAATTTCAGTTCAATCAGTCGAAAATCTAATAAGATTTATACAAACTTTAATCCCCTATTTTATACCCTTAGGGGTGGAATTGATCAAAATCCTTTCTTAGCGGATGCCTACGTCATAACATCTACTTGCATGCCAAATTTCAGCCCGATCCGTCCAGTAGTTTGGGCTGTGCGTTGATAGATCACTATGTCAGTCAGTCAGTCACTCAAACTCAAAGTTACATATATACTAGCTGTTGCCCGCGGCTTCGCTCCCGTTAAGAAGTATTATTATTAATTAGGTATAGTTTTTGCGGCTTTATTTTTGTTTAGCGTGTGTAAAAACGGTTCAATCAGTCGAAAATCTAATAAGATTTATACAAACTTTCGTCCCCTATTTTATCCCCTTAGGGGTGGAATTGATCAAAATCCTTTCTTAGCGGATGCCTACGTCATAACATCTACCTGCATGCCAAATTTCAGCCCGATCCGTCCAGTGGTTTAGGCTGTGCGTTGATAGATCACTATGTCAGTCAGTCAGTCAGTCACCTTTGAGTTATATATATTTAGATAGATAGTAAAAAGTGATACCTATCGAATTGTAGGCACTGTTCTGAAACGTTAATTAAAATAAAACCCGTGTTGGACATAGAACATTGTCAAATAAGGTGAGTACTCTTTGAGCTGCACGAACACCTTCCTGCATCGGATTTTCCTTTGTAGAATTGCGTAGAATTTTTCAATGAACTTTTATTCAAAGCTAAAGGTTTAATTTAATTTTATCTATTTGGGATTTGCAAAGACTACCTACATCTCGCTTTATGGATATTAATAATTTTCTTCGTGCCCTTAGTCCAGACCGATGTGTACAGGAATGCTTTGAGTCAATATTTTTATTATTTTCCTTCATTTTAATATGATTAATAGGACTTAAAATATGTTTAATGCTTTATCCATGAAGACAAAAAATTAATTAATTATAAGGAATAAATAAATTAATATCACGAGAAGGAGCGGCCTAAAAAAATTATTCATCACCGTATCTCATATTTGAGACGTCACGTTCTCGCCGGAACGAGACCGGAAGTGAGAGATTTCCGGGAGGAAGTACAATTTCAGCCTCCTAAAGCTTTAGTATGGATTATTTCTATAACTTAATTCATAATTGCATGTTTTCTAAATAAAGTATCATTTCTACTTAACAAAGTCATTATGTTTTATACAATAATGTATTCTACTACTGTATAAAATTGCAATTAAAAATAAATTAAGAGGAAATCATATTGTTTATTAAACGTACCACTAGATGGCGCCACTTAATTGAATTTTTTAAATATAAATTATTTATTAAATATAATGCGTTGTATTTTTTGTTTAATTCATTAAAAACAAAAAACTTTATAGGTATAGTATATTGGAGTACAGTTAATTAAACTTTGAAGGTAAATAAATGGCATTTGCTCAAGCAATTAGCATCTAATTAATTCATGCAACACGCATCGATAGAGATTCGAGAACAATTGGTTCATTAATTTGACACCTGGATAGTTGGCAGGGTTAGTTATTAACATACTCTCAATGTGAATAGTTTATAATTGAAGTTACAAAAGGTTCTTTATTTCAATACAGGATAATTTACACAATATAGTAATATTGTACCGTACTTAGCTAAATGAGAGTGACTTTAGATTTCCTTCAGGAATAAAACTCTCTAAGACTATTGTGCGCGTATGCTACAACGTAGCTATTGTCATGTAGAAAAGTGTCAGAATTTAAAAGAAGTTATTAGAGCAAATCTAATACGTACGCTTTTTATTTAATTAAATCTTATTCATTTGCAATATTTTATGAATTATATTGCTATACCTACTAGTAGAATTCCAGTTAATATAAGCAACGATAATTATTGAGAATACATCTATAAATAAGAACGAAAGATAACGAGAGCAACAACCAACATATTACGTCAAAAGAACGTGACAGTTCTAGTGATGTACGACACATTCACGTTGTACATGAATAGTCGTTTTGATATTTCGTTGTCGTCAAATCATTACGATATACTACTTAAATATTGGTGGTATGTCTTTTTACAAAAACTAAAGGTGTTTTTTTGTAATTTCAAAATATATTGCTAATTTAAGAAACTCACAGCAATATTTATTTGTGTATTATATAAAATGTACTCTTTTAATTCAGAAAAACCCTCACTCAGAATTTATAGAACGAATTTTTCAAAAGTAAATAACAAGAAATATAGTGTAAAGTTATTTCTAGAATACACCCATTTTTGTGAAACTAAATGAAAAATGGTTGGAAGTCTCATAAAATCTGATCTCGGATGGACGACTTAAAAATGTCATAACACTTTTGTTATATGTTTGTCTTAATTAAAGAATATTGTTTTAGTATAAAGAAACAAACGAAATAGCGCATTTTATATCTTTACATTACATTTTATTATTTAATTTTTTAAAGTCTTACTAATGCGCCGCGTTTCTTTATTTTCTATTTTAGTTCTCTTCAGAAGGACTGATATTGTTTTTGTATACCAAAGTTAAATAGCATTCAACTCAGTTCAGTAATTTAAATTATTTTTTCCGAGTTATATCATTAATGACAAATAAATATGTCTGCAGTAAACAGTCATCTCCGCTATACCGACCTGGTAAAGTTTCCAACTTGATGCCCAAACGCGACAAAAGTAAACTCATTAAATAATCTGTTTCCTTTACATTTCTATAAATAAATAGATATTGTAAAAACTGATAGTTCATGCTTACAATTTTGACCGTAACAGCCATTGAAATAAAGGCGTATTCAGCGTGTTAGTAGATGAAAATGGAAACGAAGTAAAATGTAAATGTAGTAGATGAACTAGTTCCACGAACGACACTGCTGCGGTTTGAACTTTTCACAATTGTTGGGGAACGAGTAAAGTTAAATTTACGGTAACATTTCCGTTTCCTACAGACGATAGGTGTTTTTACATAGGCGTGTATCTGTTATAGTGTGATGTGTATTTTATTTTCACTTGTATTTAGTGTAAGGAAATCTTATCCCTTGAATACAAACTATACTAATTTGTTTTCATTATGAATTTCCCTTGTAAATAATTATTTTTGCATAATTTGCTGTTTTTGTTTGCTATAATTTTACTTCTTTAAATATTAAATATCTTATCAAATTTCGAATTCTTTAAATTATATTAAAGAGTAAAATAATGACGTATTCTTGTTATTATGTGTTCTGTTAGTAATTATTTTTTGGTACTGATATATTTGTATTTATTTTCTTATTACGCAATAAAATAATTAAAACCCCTTATTCATAATTGGTTTTTAAACGTAACTAATATATTTTTTATGGATTTTAGTAAACAAGTTTTGTTTGAAAACAAGCTTAACGAAAAAGCATTTTATATTCTATTTTTCCTGTGTAAAAATAAGGAAATAAAATAACATAGTATTCTTTGTAACACTCCATTTACTAAGCGATGTAAATGCAGCGTAAAATCCACTATAAAGACTCATATACACTAACGCAACTTTAATTATGAAACACTAATATTAAAACTTTTAAAATTATTTAAAACTTCCTATTTTAAAATAATTTACAGCAATAGTTTTAAGTAATAAGATTTTTGACATGACATACATTGATACCAGTTTAAACTTTTTGAAGGCGCTCCTTTGTTAATTATGTATGTAGTATTCCTTCCTTTATAGTTTATTATTCTTTGGAACTATAGATATTTCGGCTACAAGAGCACATACCATAGTTATTATTATTGTAACATAAGCCCATAGCGTGTGAGTTTTCCGACACTTTTTTATTTTAACATGACATATGATGATCACACTTCAACTAATGTTAAAGTACCATCCTTGAGAGAAGATAGCTGCTATTTGTTTGTGTGCAATCTGGCTTATATAACAGACCTACTCCTTTTAATTATTCTTTGCCCTAAGGCTACTATGTAAACTATATGTATCATTAAAAAACTATAAATAGTGTATTTTTATTCTAAATGTCAGATACTTATATAAGATAAAATATTTCACATATGTTAAAAGTGTATAAACGACTTTAATATAAGCTTTAAGCAGGTAGCATCGTTTCAATGTATTTGAAGATAATCCGCTACTGCCGGATGCTTCACATAGTGCAATTTCACGTAACTAAAATATGACCTAGATTGAAATTATTAATTAAGATTAACTGTGTGATTAAATTTGCTAACTATTCGTTAGTGGAAATAATTAGTTATTTTAATTCAAACTCTTATTTAATAATATTGTTTCGATCCTGGTTCGCTCTGTGTAGGGCAGCCGCGAGCTGGAGTCGTCTCTTAATCTGGCGCCAATTTGGCCCACACCGCGCATCAGCGCAGCCCGTTCTGCGCGCGAACTTCAAATCTAGTTGGTCGCGCCTCAAGGCAAAATCGAGTTGGCCGCGCTTTGTGACAAGAAGATCGTGTTGTGTCATTGTCACGTCGTAATGAGAAAAACCAAATAAGAAAAAATCATAGCAAGCAAATACTGTTTTGTGTGGTGCCTTTTACGTGCTGGAGGAGATTTGATAAAGGTGAGTGGTTGTTCTCACATTGAACAGGAGTGACGGGAAAAGAGCATAAGGTCCTTCGAATCAGCGTGAATCTTAAATCAAAACTTGTGTCACGTTTGGCACATTTATTTGGCCTTCGGAGCCGGATTTCATATAATTAAATCCTTTTCTTTACCTATCCTATATAGTTATTACATTCCTTTTTCATTATTCCTAAATTTCCTTTCTTTAAACTTAGATTTGTATAACCTCAAAACGAGACAGTTTTGTTTCTCAAAATGTCACGTCAAAAAGTGAGTAGCGAGTCTATCAGTGAATTGGAAATTAAATTTAAAACATTAACCTTGAAAAAGGAATATATTTTTGGTAAATTACAAAGAATCTATAATCTGTCACAAACTGTTGAGAACAATGAATCTGTTAGGGAACGTTTCTTGATACAGTATTCTGAGTTAGAAAATATGCGTAAAGAGTTTGAAAATATTGTTATGAGTCTTATTTCTATTGAGTTGGAGTTAGAACCGAAGTCACAGCCGTCGACCTCAGCGTTAGATAGTTTCGACGAGCTATTGTATAACTGCAAATTAACGGCGTCAAAGATTAAAATAGATCAAGATGCGGATGTCAAAAATGTTAGAACAAATTTGTATGATACAAATTCAGTGCGTCCTTCCTTACCTAAAATATCTTTATTCGAGTTCGATGGTGAAATTGAGAACTGGCCGACTTTTTATGACACGTTCGTCTCGTTGGTTCATAAAAGGAACTTCGAAGAAGTCGACAAATTTCACTATTTACTTTCATGTGTTAGAGGTCCCGCTTTAAATCTTGTTAAAAGTTTGCCTATCACGGCCGCTAATTATAGTCTTGTCTGGAAAAGCTTGTTAGAAAAGTATCAGGACGAGAGGGCGCTGATAGGTAGATATTTAAATAAATTATTAAATTTCACGCAATTAAATAAAAGTAATATTTCTAATTTAACGTCGTTTATTGAAACATTTGATCAGTCTTATAAAGCCATTCAAGCATTAAATGTACCGAATTTAGAAGATTATTTATTTTGTCATATAGCGTTACGTGGACTCGATAATCACACGAAGCAACTTTTTGAAGAAGGAAGAGACCAAGATATTCTACCAACGTTTGGAGAATTAATGAATTTTGTACAAAAACAGATTAAAGTTTTAGAACATGTTTTTCCGACGTCTAGTTCTCACGCTATCACTCAAAAATCATTCAACAATAAATCTACGCATAAAAACTCACCTAAGTCAGCCCTCCAAGTTAACCGTGTTAACAATAATTATAAAAATAAACCACCAATTAATAAACAGTCTTGCTTTCACTGTAATCTCGATCACATGATTTATAGATGCGAGCAATTTCGTAAATTGCCCATCAATGATAGGATTGACCGTGTCAACGCCTTAAAATTATGTGCAAATTGTTTAAAAAATAATCATGACATTAAAAATTGTCAAAGTACAATGTCATGCGGTGTGTGTACGTTACGCCACCATTACTTATTACACCAGGACAGACACACGAGTGCAGCGGCCGTGCCGTCAACATCGCACTCAGCGCTGGTAGCACACTCCGTGAGTGATGCGGCGGTTGGAGTTCACGTTCCTCATTCCGTGAATGGGTTCGCAGATTACAACGTTGTATTAGGCACGGCGCGAGCGCATATAGCAGACGCTTCTGGACAATATTTGGACTGCCGTGCGGTTCTCGACTCAGGAGCGCAAAGTTCTTTCATCACCCTATCAACAGCTCAACGTTTGGGTTTGCGTCGCCAGAAATGTCCGTTCACCGTGTGTGGACTTGGTGGCAAGGTGATAAAGACGTTTGGTATAGTGCCGTGCACTATCAAGCCACGTTTTGCGGACGTTCCGACATTCGTGGTAGACATGGTGGTCGTGGAGGAACTACCACGATTGTCGGAATAAAATTCAAATAACATCAAGTCGGGGATACGCGGCTTGGCACCACTGATTCTACAATAGTTTTAATCGCTTGGCTACAAACCGAAGCATATTAAACTAAATAACATTATAGCGCTCACTTTTACAATAGTTTTATCTTAGCATATAAACTTAAAACTTTCGTTAGCAACCGTGTTGCTCAAATTATTGATATTATTTCGCCAAGCAATTGGTATCATATTAGTAGTGAAAATAATCTAGCTGATATCGGCTCGCGTGGAGCGTCTCCCGCTCAGCTGATTCAGTTTGGTCAGCAATGGTTGGAAGGCTCTACTTGGTTGTATGGCGACAGAGAAAATTGGCCTGTTTCAGCATTCACAGCTAAAATTAATTCTGAAATGCTTGAATTAAAATTAAATAATAATACATTTAATCTTTTAGTACAATCTGATGAAT